>BPVZ01000110.1:468379-485763 GCA_020521535.1 Rubroshorea leprosula
AACTTTAAATTATGTCGTTTTATTTAATTAAAATTTAAATATTTATGTTATTAAATATTAATATTTAAATTTGAAAACTTATTGGATTTTTAAATTTTGAATTCAAATTTCAGTTTTTAATTATAGATCAGTTTCTACTTCCAAAAAAATTAGAGTTCAACCTTAAATTATGTCATTTTATTTAATTAAAACTGAGTTTAAAATTTTAAAATTTATGTTATTAAATATTGATATTTAGATTTAAAAACTGATTTGATTTTTAAATTTTAATTAAAATTTCTGTTTCTAAATATAAGTTAAGACTCAAATTTTGTTGAGAGTCGGAATTGATATGCATTTACTTCATATACAAGTTATAACAAATTCAAAATCTTAAGATTATGGGTCTCAATCTTTGTCATCAAGCTAGAGGCATCACTGCTATCTTATAGAGAATTTTAAGCTCTTATAAGTTAATGCAACTTATTAAGGGCATGGTTAATTATATTTCTTTATGCAGTACAAATTAATTAATTAATTAATTAATTTTTGTTTCAACATAAATTACTAATTAGTAGCTAACTTATATTTCCGGTTCAAGTAGTTAAACCATAAAATAGTCTAATGAAAGAATTGGAGTACTAGTCAAGTATTTGGTTCATAGTTTAACAGAAGGTAATGCTTCAAGTATTGCTGTACAATATTTTTATACAAAGTGATTATTAACAACGTGTTTGGATTAAGAGAGTTAAAGAGAAAGATATCTCTCTTTAATAGAGAAAGATATAAGCGTTATGGAACACCCTCCATAATTCTTTGTTTCTCTTCAAATTGGATAAATTGCGAATGATTTAGTTTACAGTTTTTTTTTTTTTTTTTTTTTCTGTTTTAAGTTTTCAAAAAATATAAATATATAAGAATACTTTATTTCAATTATTTTTTTAATTAGTAAATTTTTAATATTTTATTGTGTTTTTCTTTAAATTATGTAATTAAATAACAATATCAACCTTCATTTTCCTTGACTTTCATCAATCCAAATACAATTAACATCACTTTCCCTTCCTCTCCCTTCCCTTCTTTTATTAATTTTTATCCAAACAAATGGTCCTTGTATAAATACTTATTCATTCACATATCCCACTCAATCAAAAAAGGTTAACCATTTGAAAGGGTAATTAAGGTGACGGGTTTCACAATTTAAGGAGTTCACTTGATTAAGTGATTTTGAGTCAAATCAAAGCCACATTCAAAAAGTAGGATAACAGAGGATTAAGAAAATGATCCATGACCACATTCAAAAAGTAATGTGACAGTTAAATACAGAGCAGCTAAACAAAATGCAAAAAATTTATAGCTCAAATCCGTAAAGAAACTGGAGATTTTAGACTCCTTCATTGTATCCAATGAAGTTTCACTATATAAAGTTTAGAGAAAAATTAAGGATTGTACAGGTACATAAGCTTGATCACCAGCACAATGCCTGATTGCCTGATAAGAGGCCTCAGATGCTTACCATAAGGGATGTATGTCAGCCTTGGCTGCTATATATCAGATGCTAACATTCCTTGGGAGCTGGTTTATTTGTGTTAGCTGATTGAAATGTTACCTTGTTCTCCAGTTTCTGAGCTTGCAACAGTTTGGTAGTTAAATCTCACGTTCTGAAGAAAGCAATTAAAATTTCAGTTTGAACAAAAAAGAGCAGTATTAATTGAATATCAAGGCAGGAATGGGAATGATAAGAAACTAGCATAAGTTACGATTTACAGTTTGATTACTCTAAAAGCTTAGAACAGAAAGAATTGATTCTAGCAATCAGAAATCAGTCTACGTGAAGACAATAAAACATAATACCAAATTATTTTGCCCAGTAACATGTACCTCTAGCAATGAGATGTAATAGAAGTCCTCCATATGCTGCATAAGGGCACTTCCATCTCGAATTGCACGGAAAATATTTATTTCAGTTTGCAGTATCTTTTCAATAAGTTCCTTCTCACCTTTCATCTGTATATAATGTTCTCAAACGTGAGTACAGAAACCAAAAGCATAATTTATAAATGGACATTAACTCCCATAAAAAGGAAATATAGCCTAACAATTTAATCAGCAGATAAAATACATAGTGTCCTTGTGCAATCACATATATTAAAAAGTAAACAGATAAACATCATACAATGTCAAAAGATGTATCGAGAATGAAAGGCATCATTCAGGTAAAATGGCATTAGTGATGTTTACACATATTATGTACTTAAAACCGCTTCATGTTCTTAATGAGGCAAGAGACAAAATATTAGGTGACAAGTAACATACAAATTCACCAACAAGAACGTCTGGTGTGTACTCTCCAATCACATCACCCTGATAACCATCCTTCCAGACCTCCATAGTTTCCTGAAATACACAATTTCAATTATAAAACTTATGGATGGTATTTTAGTAATTGTTTGGAATAAAACATTATGAACAACAACATTTCGTTCCAATCACGTAAAAGAATTTGTGTCCCTACTACCCAAAACAGATCGGTATTTAATTCATTAACAGATCTTTTCAAAAAAAAAAGTGATACATGTAAGAATCTCAGTGTGGATGAGGGGAGCAAATACTTTTTTTTTTTTTAATCCTTGATTGTTCACATGGAAAAATGTTTTTTTTGGATAAAAATGTGGATGATTTTATTTATCCAACAACCATCAACATACAAGTTTGGCAGTTAATAGAGCTGCACATGGAAAAAGGTTTATATATGAGAAAATCCTGAACTAAAAATAAAAATAGAAAAGAACAAGCAAAGATGCAGAAGTCAAATTAATAAGTAACCCCGCATTAATTAACATCACAATCAGCTTGTTTTTAAGTTTCATGAGATGTGCTGTTCATTCACTCAAGACCCAGCATGAAAGTAGATACCACCAAGTCACCAACCACTCACACGCTGTACCTCGCAGTAAATCTCAAAGCTTCAAAATTATAAAATAAAACTGACAAAGTGATAAATAAAATAAATAACCCACCAATGCATCTCTTAATCCTCCAGCAGCTAGATAGATAGGCTGTGCCACATGGCAGTAACCCATTAACCTAGGGACAGTTGGTATGATGTCTCTGTGGTTAACAACTCTCCAGCTATCTTTAACTTTCTGCAGGCATGAGGTCTCAAGGTTACATAAAATAATCACTGAAGATGCATCTATTATGGTATGATATACCAATAAAAAAACTTTATCACCTCATTATAAACTTCCACAAATCTTTTGTTGCCAACCCTCGGAGAGCCAAAATTATACATGGTTATCGAAATCAATTGACGCCTAACACAAGTAATAAAAAATTCAATACACAATTCTACGGTCAATCACTGTTCAAAAAACATTAGGACCAGAGATATTCACTTATAAAGGATTGTGATTATTACAAAATGTAAACTGTGACCTCAAGTTCTTTTCAATCTTTAAAATAAATCTGAGTTGCACCAGCTCATATTGATGAGGCATTTAATCAGGATAAAACATCAAAACCATACCTCATTAAGTTACTAAAAAGTCAACTACTAGTTTTAGGTCAACATAGGTTTAGTTCTCACAACTCAACCAAACCTTAGGTTTTCTCATAAAATAACAACAAATATCATTCCTTTGCAATTTTCCTAATATAAAAGTATTTTTAGAAATGAGAACAAATGGAGAATTGCTTTACTTAAGGCTTCAGTATGAGGAGAAAGAACATACTTGGCTAATTGACTTGAAGAAAGTTCAAGGGCAAGAAGGGTGGCAAGTGCACCACCTAAACTGTGACCGGTTACATAAACATGCCATTTGTGCAAAGGTTCTGCAATTTCATCTCTACCACAAAACAACAACAAAAATATCCATTTAGTTACACAAGTAGCATTTCCATTCCATCAAAGAAAGCATGAAAAGTTTACCAAAAAGAAAAAGGAAACATGAAAAGATTGGCTACAGCAAGAAAAATGAGATGTAGGAACACTTGCAAGAGAATATTTTGAAGGTTATACTGAAATAACTATTACAAAACATTAAAGGACATTGCTTGGTTTGGAGAGAGTTTATACATCAATATGGTATCAGAATATATACTAGATGAACCTGAGTGCAACCAGAAGTAAAAACATGCAGTTCTAGTGCCACTTATTTAAACAAAATGTATTGGTTCCTGTATCTAATAACATCAGAATGTACTGGAAATCATTTAGGATTTCTGGAAGAGATTGGAAGTATGCTAAACCTAATTTACAACTTGAAACTAAATAAAAACTTTCACAAGATTTTAGGAATTGGTAAATGTAAAGACATCTGACCTAAAACCAATTTATGGTCTCTATCACCCAATTATGCCCTCAGTTCTTGTTTCCTTATTTTTGTCTATCACCCCATTTTCATGGTAGATGTTATGAGTTTGTTTCTAATGGTTGTTCTGTCAGGCCTACATAGGAAAGGTGTTAGGTAGCACTGTGGCAGCCATATCGCCCATAGTTTGTTATGCCCTTTTATTCAACTTGTTCCTCTCCACTTATTATCAGTTGATTTTAGTTTTGCTGCCATAGCATTAAAAGTTACCATCTTATGAAAACGATAACACATCACATTCATTTTTTATTTTGACATGTAAGTGATTTGAATCATAACCAAGTTAGGCACCATGAAGAAAATGCACAAAAGAACTTACATATAACCAATTGCCAGCTTGACGAGGGAGATAATCCTTATTCGAACTGAATCATATGCACTTAAAAATCCACCATGAACCTGATGTAAAAGTAGCATGGACTAACTATTCAAACAAGTAAAATAAATTGTCGCTGCCAATAATCTATTTCTATCCATCTCATATAATTTTTTTATGAAAAAAAAACCATGAATTATTTGCATACTTGGACTTCTTGCTTGAAGTCTCCACCAATCCTTTCAGGGTTTAGCCTACATAAATGGAATAGGCTAGTAAAAGAAGCAACTATGTTTTGTAACTTTGAAATAATGAAAGGTAAACATGAGTTCATGTTTTGAAAGAATGACCAATTAACTACTGAAATGGGGCATAACTGAATATAAGATATCATGCAATGCTGAATTTCAGAACAACTCAAAAGAGCATGGGGAAGAAGTAAGCCATAATTAAAAATTGTGCCTGGAATCTGACAAATTTACTGATGCAATGTCATAATCTCTATAATTTAAGTTCTACTCTAAAAGAAATTTTAGGCATAAAGCATAGTCTGCTCTTCTAAAACTTCATTTGTTATTGTGCTATTTTCCCCTAAAATATGATAAGGAGATAGGTGCACTTAGAAATAGTATTCCCATTCATACTGTACATGGGCAGACCTACAGTTTCACCTTACACCCACCACATTCAAGAGAGCAATGGAAAATAAAATCTCGAAAACAAAGGTGGATAAATGTTTAAGATTACCCAGCAGGAACCAACATCAAATCAGTCCGCAAGTCCTTCCATCTTGCCTGGATGATCAATAAATTAGTAAGTTGGAGTGAAAAACACTTAACCATATGCTGAGAATAGAAAAGAGGCCTACTTGTTCGGTACCCCTGAAGGCAACAACTAATCGCCTCCTTGGCAAATCACGCCAAATTGCAACCTGCAGCCTCTTATAACTTAGTGACTGACAAAATAATCCCTAAAATGAAATAGCAATGCTGCAACATAGAGGATGCATGAATTACAAAAATTAACTAATTAAAAGAAAAGAAAGGTAAACTCATTTCTTCTAAGATAAAAACACACCTGTGTATCTGTGGTTGCATTATCTAGAAAACATATTTTCTCAAATTCGGACTTAATAAAACTAGGATGGCCAAGTGAAGTAGCAAGCATTGCCCAAGCCTCCATGGCACTTTCTGCAGTTGAAAAGAGTGCCTTCATCTCTTCAGTCTTTTTCTCCTCAGATACTGAACTATCCACTGAGCTAGGAAGCTTCTCATTCCCCATATACTTAGAGATTGAACTTTCAATTTTGGTAGAAGAGTCTTCTTTGGATCCATTCTTACGTCCTTCTTTGTTTAACTGAGAGACTGCTGCAGTCAAAACCATTAATGCTCCTAAAACAGACTCAGTTTGCCTTAACAAATCTTGTTTTGCCTTCTTTATATCTGGAAGTGAAGACTGAATAGCTTTAATGGTAAGTGAACCACTTGCTTTATCATTATCAACATCTTGCCCTTCTCGAGTAGCTAGCCCTGATTCAATATAGCCTGCTTCAGCAATCTTTTGGGACTGTAAGCCAATTTTGTTTAACACATCAAATCCATCCCATTTAAGCTTCTCTGGAACAGTAATACCAAGTTTCTGAACAACATTTTGATTGACAGCATAAGCAAAGTCCCTCCAGAAGTGTTTGTCTGACTGAGCATTGTCCAAGTGAAACTCCTCCAAAATTTTCTCATTGTTGAAATCTGGGTCACTCGAAGGCTGTTCTAAAGTACTCTCTATTTTTGGAGGTATATTTGTGGCAACAGGAGGGTCTTTGGGTGCTCCACTCCCTTCCACACCATTTTTATTGCCATTCAACAATCCATCTTTCCAAAGGTATGTATCATTGAATGACTTTAGCTGCCCAAAAGCATATTCTACAAACTGACGTGCTGGCACACTCTCAGAACCAGCAAACATTTTTAGTGCAGACTCAAAACCATTTTTCCGTAGAAGTTCTGAGATAAAGGGGATCCTCCACCATTCCTTTTCTTCATCAATCTCATCAAAACTCTTATACTTAACCTGAAAACCTCATCAGTTAAATTTAATTATTTGCTTTCCCCACCTGACACATCATCAATTATCTGACACAGTGACCCCTTTGATTGAAGAAAAAAGAAAAACATACTGATGCTAATAAAAAAATAAAAAAAAGGATTTATATTTATATTTATGGTCTTTTAATGTCAGATTGATTTAGGAACTGCAGAGAAAGAACTTTCTAGGTCTAAATGGTTTTATTTTATTAGGGGCTATTAGGTTTTATCTTATTTTCTCAAAGTCTGGAAGTTGCAGAGTTTTTCTCTTTTTTTTATTTTACTGGTGTTATGTGCTATTAGTATTATCTTTAATTTTAGGACTTGGAGTTATTTTGGTAATTGTTAGTTCGTTGGTATGGGGCTGGACAATAGTTCAGTGTGTTAATTGAGTCCTTTTTATAATTATCAGGCCTTAAACTGAGGTCAAGAGTTCTTCAGTATTTGAAATTTTATTTCCTATTAAAGACTCCAAGTCCAATTAAGATTAGAAGTTCTAGAAACTTATATTCTTTATTTGAATATCATTAGCTCAAAAAATTAGGTATCATGTCCAATTAGAAGCTAAAAATTGGATAGAACCAAGTACAAGACCAAGGGGATCAAGTCTAGCCTTTCTAGGTTATTATATCTACCTTCTCATCACATTAAGTTAGCAAACTATCATTATCTTAACAACTAAACTATTTTTATGACTCTATAATCTATTTAATATTCATAGCCCTATCACCTTGTTCACTCAAACAAAACTGATAGAAATTTCTTCAGAATCTATAGTTCTTATACCTGATTCACTCATTTCATCATCAATAAAACTTGAAGCTAAACTGTCAGACAGACCACTTCTCATTATTCCACTTGTACTGGGAATGCTTTTAAGTAGAGTGGGTGAAACTTAAACAAGAGAAAGATAAAGGGATTTTCTTGGGAAGTGGAGAGGTCCTTCCATTAACAACCTGGTAGGTTTGAAGAAATTTTCTTCCTTTTATCCTCAGATTAGCATTGTCAATCAGATCTGCCCTATTTGCTTCCCTATCCTATAATTTAAGCTACCCTTGACACTAGACAAGCGTGTTACTTCAAGAAAGATTTACCATTCTTGACTAGGGACCTCTCTTCACATATCGCCTCCTTCCACTTAAGACTGGTAATCTTTCTGTAGACACATAACATAGAGGAAAAAAAATCAAATCAACTACAATATACTAGAGAGTAGAGTTGAAGTATTAACTAAATGCTCTAACTCATTTAAGATTAATGGAAACTAGAACAAAACAAATCATCAAGAAAAAATAAAAATAGGGGAACAATGAAATGAACGAAAGTTGCTGATAAAAAAAATGAAATGAACCAAAGAGAAGCAACAGTGTCATCACCTTGAAAATAAAGGATCCCCTGACAAGACACTTGGAAGCACTAAGCATCTACACTAGCCAACCCTTCATCCACATTGAAAACCATATGTAAAATGGTAAAAGTATTTTCCAGGTAAAAGTATTTTCCAGGTAAAAGGGCAAGAGGGAACAAAATTCATAATGCAATGCTAAGATATAGACATCTTTTCAGGCTTCTATCACATGGATGGAGGTATTCCAGTCAAAGAAATGGTGGGACATATGTTTAGCCAAAAGCAACACATTTAGATCAACTGTCTATTGAACAATAGAAGCAACAGGGAGGAACAAAAAACAGGCTTCACAACAGGGAGGAACAAAAAACAGGCTTCACAATCAACAGTGAGAAGTAGTATCCACATGATGAAACTTGAAGCAGGTGCTACTTATTAAATATTATTATCTAATAGAGACTTCCAACATAGTTAACTAAAATTATCCAAACATAGATGGAAAACAAACAATGTAACTGAACTTCCAAAAAGTACCAAAAATATTTCATGTCAACAACTAAAAGTAGACCATCATGTTGGAGTCATCACACAATTAATATTCTATATTTAATCTCCATTGTCTCAACCTAAATCAAAGAAAAGAGTCAAAAGTAGAATGTTCTTGAAGAAAGAAGATCCAGAGAGCAACATTCTACATTTATGGAATTCAAGACCTTCCAATGAGGCTAAACTTTAAAATAGCCCAATCCTTCTAACAAACTTTTACATTCCAATGCAGATCTAATAATCTGAAATTTACTTCTTGCATATGCTAGAATGGCACATTAACAGATATATATAATTTCCAGGGTAGTTACAGTGGAAATATTTATTTAACCCCAAAATGCGACTTTCATTCACATAATCAGTTCATTAAGGCATGCATTCTTTTAACAGTGAGAGGAACAAAGGATTATAGTAACAATGCCCAAAATACTTACCTCAAGCTCTAACTTCCCACCACCTCCCATTCCTTCCAATTCCACCAGCACCTCATGCAAGTTTCCTGGGAATTAAAGACAAAGATTGTATATTCTGTATTGATAATCTTTTGAAAAATATGTGACCCTTGCATCAAAAACTACTATCTTGACATTAATAAGTTTGAAGATAATGGGATTAGAAGTAGTAATTAACGAACAACAGAAATGTGTTGTGCAGTAAAGTCAACATACAAAACTTAGATACGTAATCAAGGTCCTAGTTAGTCAATCTAAATATTCCATGTCACCCTCACCATCACATAGGCATTCCAGACTAATGCCAGCATTCCCCATGCGCTTATGTGGAGTAACAACGTTTGCGTCCCAAGCAGCAACCTAAAATTGTGATGGGCCACATTAGAAAACTTAAAACATAAATTGTGAACCTAATTCATTAAAAGATTCCAGAAATACTTTGACCATGATTAAAAGGTTCCTTTATTAACTAATTTATCTTTTAGAAAGCTATAATTTCTTTGCATCAAGCTGATCAAAATAACTTCCTCATATAGTTATGAGGTATCAAACAAAATACTTGAAGTGCAAGTGTGCAACTAGCATAATGATAAAATAGTCATGATAAGAAATTAAGAACTACACAATTATTCACAACAAATGGCTCTTACTAGAATTAAAGAAAGGAACAGGATTGTTGCTGTTAAACAACCATTCATCCTATACTCCTTTCAGGTAGCTGCTCGTAGTAAATTAGGTTGCAATACTCGCCATAAATGCAATCACAGTCAAAAGTGCAGTGAAACAGCTAATACCACGTAATGAGTGCCATGGTAATGAATTTTTTGGAGGCACACAGCAGGCATTGTAAAACTTTTGAAATTGATATTATTAATCTTAACCAGAGATTTATACTTCTTTTTTTCAATGATTATTTCAGGATTTCTTATTGAAATGATAAAGATGACTTAAGAAGGTGGATTCAAGGACTAAACAATCAGTTTTAAATAGCCATAAATAATTGTTCCTATCAAAAGTTTGATGTTTATGACAAGTAATAATCATACAAGATACATGACCCCCCCTCCCCCCCCAAACAAGGGTTAAATGTATCCTTATCTCACTTTTGAACCAGTTCATGTCCTAAAATGCATCAAGTTTTTTTTTTTTTTTTTAAGTGCAAATGCTCCAGCTTCCAAGTTGATAGTCTAGAAAATAAATATGTTATCTGCTGTGATATATCACAATGTTTAATCTCACCTATTGTACTGCCATTTTTTTATCAAGACCATAATGCAATAAAATATGAGAACTTCAAAATTGTAGACAAGCATTTCCTATTGGAAAAATAAGGCAAAAACCTACTTTTAACCCTTTACCTTAATAAGTTTGTAGGTTTTAGCCCCTCACCTATATGAATTGAAAAAAATAACCCTCACTTAAGATCAGGTTATAACGTTCTCTTATTTCTATTAGTTGACTATTAACTTTGTTAGCTAACTGTTAGCATCCGTTAGCATTCCATTATAGAAAACATGAAATTTAAATTCAATTTTATTTGTTAGTTCCGTTAACAAAATGCTAACAGAATGTTAACAGTCAGCTAACAGAGTTAACAGTCAACTAACAGAACTAATAAAACATTATAACTTGACCTTAAGTAAAGGTTATTTTCTTCAATTCGTATATGTGAGGGGCTAAAAGTGTCATAGTATAAGTTGAGGGGCTAAAACCTATAAACTTATTAAGATAAAGGCTAAAAGTATGTTTTAGCCTAAAGAGTATATGAATAAATAAAAATAAATCTTTTGAGAGAATGAATCTAGACCTGAATGTTTTTGGTGGGTGACAGTTTAACATTGAAAGTAAAATCCTCATTCCATGTTGGCTCCCTTTTCCTGGCATCATCAAGACACTTATAAGGAGATGAATACAAGTGCTGCATCCAAACATAAAATATATAGTTGATAAAATCTTGAACTCTAGAATAATAGTACACTTGTTTCACAGCAGGGCTAGCTAGCTTGAAAAGGCTAATAAATAGCTAGGTTGTTTTATAAAATGGTTTGATAAGTTTTCCAAGTCTAGAAGTTAACCGCCAGCCATCAAACAAACAAGTTCCCGGAGAAAGATCTCATAAAGAAATGGCCATCATTTAAGCTTTGGTGAAATATGGCAACTGTTAAATGTAAAATATAATATTTATCTTAAGACATCATTAAATGAAAAATAAGCAAAACATATTAAATCACTGGAACCACTTCAAATGAATGACTAAGAATTTCAGATAAAGAAAATATGGAATACAATCGCAATTCCAGAAGATAATAATCCGATTGTTGAAAATCTCATTTCTGAAAAATGTTCTAATTGCAAAGCAATGTTAAAGTAAGCATTTACAAGCCATTTAAGGAAGAAAAAGCTTTCACTCTTAAATGCTTCCTCTCAAGATACCACAGAACTTTAAACATTCTTCAGTTACATTTGATTTTAAAATAGTCTTTTCTATGTGACAAAACAAGTCCCTACTTTTCCAACCATCCATAATTCTAAACCAAATAAAGTTGCAATTATCCACCGTGCCCTTATTTGGTTGATGCAGACTCAAATTTGTATTAGAAAATTGACATGTTCTTAGCATCATGACAGGTTGAATCAGTAAGGTGGTTAGCCATAAAAGAAATTAATATTTACGAAACTATCTGTTATTTTACTTCAACAGTATGAAAAACACAGCAATTTACCCCCACTTGATCTTGCTTTTGACAACCTGACCATCCAATTGCATAACCACGTAAGGATCACTTGTTCCCTAAAGGCAAACCAAATAATACAAAAGTATTAATGAAATTGTGAAATAGAGAAACACTGCTCATCCAGTTTTCAACACAGAACCTACCCACGGATCCATAGCAGGTAAATCTAGACCCCTTTTCAACTTTATAAACAACTGACCATCATATATCTCGCGTACAAATGACCTGCACATATATAGTCATGGTTGAGTTTACAAAACCATAATTTGCTTCTATACACTTCATAAATTGCTCATGTAAAAAAACAATAAATTGTTAATCACAATTCAATAAGAGCAACAAGAATATGGTAAAGCTTGGCATAGTTGAACAAAAGGATGCAGAAAAAAAAAAAAAAAAAAAAAAACAAAAGAAGCAAACAGCCAATACGTACTCTGAGAGATAAACAGTTTTACAACCTGAAGCATCAATCTCGCACCTCCCAACATTTTCCTGGATGAAAAGCAAAAAAAAAAAAAAAAACCCCTTAAATTATCATAGTTACAATCCTAATTGAGTTCATTTCCATGCTCTATATATGACATGAACAAAAACACAAATTATCCAGCCCGCACGAATTAGAGTTGGCATTCAGAATTTCAGTCTTGCTTTTCCATCTTGTTCGATACATTTCCATGATATCTATTTTCCCCAACTTTCTCAGGAACCAAAAGAAGTTAAAATTCAGTACCAGCGACAAACTAAGAATATATAGAAACACTAACAGGAGGGCTTGTGTAGGCTTCGAAAGCAAAACCAGCAAGGATGACAGCAAGATTGATATCAAACGGAGGCCGTTCTTCCATTTCTGCTTCCCCACTCTCCGCCGGAACCTTTTCAATCTCAACATTCGCTTTGCATAAGCAGCTGATCGACAACACTCCGTTTCTGCCTCCAATCTTCACTTTCCCGGAACACCGCCGAGAAAAGGTAGGAACTCTGAGATTCTGGTTGTGGATTTTGAAGAGAAAACGACGGTAGTGAAGATGTGAATGAAGAAAATTGGAGAAGGAGAGAGTAGCCATGGATGAAGCTTAGCTTGAGACTGAGTGGCAGTTTGTGTAATTTTAAAGTTGGAGTAGAAAGTGGGATTCCTTTATAGGCCTCTAGTGGGCTTATCCTGCGCGTCCACGTTAAGTGTCGATGAAGGTTTGAGAAGGGACTCGGAACCCGTGGTTGAGAGCCGTTTTTCTTTGTTTTGTGTGAGTGCACTGTTTATAGTCCGGCTGTTTGTCCGGTAAAATAGAAATTTTTAGGTCGGGAATGATCTCCACCATTAAGGGTATTTTTTCTTTCAAAATTAGTAGTTTTACTATCAATCTTGTATAAACCAAAGAAAAATAATTTTGAGATAATTTTTTTAAATATTTTGATATAAAATGAGATATAACATAAAAAAAAAAAATTTTTTTAATTTTAAGAAAACAAAAAAATAAAAAAAATTAATTAATTAAAAAAAAAAAAACGAAAAAAACAAAATAAAAAAGGAAAAAAAAAAATTATTTCTATATTACCGGACTAAACCAAACACATACACACTAGTACCCAGCAAGATTTGCGCTATGATCTGGCAGCTGTCGCAAAACAAAACCCCAACTAAGTTTGAGCTATTTAAAAGGGGAGTCTTAAGGAATTACAATATGACAGACATGTGGTATGTGTAAAGAAGGGTTTGAGACTACAAATCACTTGTTTCTGCACTGTCAAAAGGCCTACAATATATGGGGCCAGTGTTTGAAATGGTGGGGGATATCTTCAGCTCGCGCGAGTAATCATTGGGATGTTTTCTCTCAACCATGGGGATACTTCACAGATAATAGAACGAGGGAAGGCTGAGTGATTATATGGTTTGCATACGTAAGGGCCCTATAATTAGCTAGAAACAATTGTGTGTTCCATGGAAAGAAACTGGAGGTCGAAAGGGTCTTTGAGCATATTCAAGCCAACTCTTGGGAATGGATGAAAGCAAAACGCAAGAATTGGGATGTTTCGCTCACGGATTGGATATTGGGGCCCAAAGAAAGTATGAAACAGGGAGGAAGGTAAGAAACGTGATGAGGACTATTATAGGCTGTCTCAAAAGGAATGAAATTTGTATTGAGCCTAATATGATGTAATTATGGTTTCAGAGTACTCTTTATATTATAATATAAATAAAATTTGTTGTTCAGAAAAAAAGAAAAAAAGAAAAAAAAAGGAACACATGCATGTGCTTTTGAGTCTTTAAGTAATAGGTAAAATTTTATACCAAGTCTCTAAATTAATTTAATATTTTTAATTGAGCTCTTAAATTTTTTTTGAAGCAGATGAATCCCTGAATTCCAACATTTGTGCAATTTTGCTCTCTTCCTTGTATTTTTCTATGTACAATTTTTTTTTAAGTGCAAAATTGCATAGATCATGGGTTCAAAGACTTATCTGCTTTAATTGCTCTCTTCCTTGTCTCTAAAGACTCAATTTAGAATATAAAATTAATTTAGGGACTTAACATAAGGTTTTACACTTTTACCTAACATTACGTCCAAATTGCCATTTATAAGCAATACGATGTATATCACTTTTTTGTTTCTGTTTTTTTTCATTACAAAATGAATATTTCCTACTGAATTCGGAAATTTTGGAAGACTTCTCAATTAAAATATTAAAAATAATAATACAATATTTAAATATTTTTAATTAATTAAACACATAAAAAATTATTAAGAATATTTAAATAATTTTATAAGTAATTATGACATTTTAAATACCAAAACATCTTAATTTTTACTTTTATCTTCTAGTTCTATGTTATATGTATAGAAAATAGTGCATATCAATTCTGAAACTCATAAAAAAATTAGAGTTTCAATTTCAAAAGCATCACTCTTCAATGATTATTTTCAAAAATTAATTATTAGATTTAATTTTTTATTCACATACATCATATATGTAATTTTCAGATTGATTGAATAGATATAATTAATTTATTACTTATAAAAAATTTATCATCATTAAATATATATTAAAAAATACAAATTTCTTAAAAGAATGATTATAGATATTAGATAAATTTAAAAATTAACATATATGGTCTACAAGAATTGAACATTAAATTTAACTATTAATTTTAAAAATATTTATTAGAGAGTAGTGGATTTTTTTGAAGTTAAGACCCAAAATTTTTTATGGGATTTGAGATTGATATGAATTGTTCACACATACATATATATACACACACATATATATATATATAGAACAGAAGATTGTTTTCAATAGAGAACCTTTTCGCTAATTTAAGTTAACACGTGGAGAGTAATATGCCATTGATGTATGGGGGTGTGACACATGGCATGTGAGGGGTGGTGTTTGATAAGGCAATGTTCTTAGGATCAATTCAGTTTTTTCCATATATAATATGTTAAATTCCCATTTTGGTTTCTCTATTTTGGTAAAAAGTTTTTTTAATCCATTTAATTAAAAAAAAAAACCCTTGTTGGTTCTTAAAGTTTGAAATCTAGCTCATTTTTAATCTTTCCATTAAATTTTGCACATATGACATATTAGATGATGGAAATTTCAAAGTAGAAAAACTAAAAAGGGACTAAAAAGGAGGCTAAATATAGCTCAAATTTGTTTCCTCTACTTTGGAAAAAAAATACCTCTTTTTGGTCCTTTAACTTTGAAATTTTCATTATTTAATGTCAAAACTTAACTGAGAGACTAAAAAATGATTAGATTTTGAACTTAAGAGACCGAAAAAGAGTTTTTTTTTTTAAATTAGAGGGACTAAAAAAGGGTTTTTTTTGGTCAAAGTAAAGGGACCAAATTGAGGTTTCAACCCTGCTTAATCTTTTTTCCAAGAGTCAATTTAGAATATAAATGTAAACTAAAATCGGGTTGTTGGGGTTGGAATTAATGGAAATTTTGATGTAACATTTTGAAGGATTTGAGGATTGTAGAGTAGATTCAATGTCCAACTCAGTCACTTCTTTTCTCCTATTTGAGACTTTTTGTTAATTTTCCTTTATCTTGGTCCACAATGACCGCATTTGGCTTTAGAGGATTAGATTAGTTTATCCCAAAATAAAAATTATTAACTTTTGTGTTATTGAAAAGACGTGTAGAGTAACTAATCAAATTATTGATATAAAACACTTCCTCATTTATATAGTTAGGGTTTGAATCCTCTTTCTTCCTCCTCACCTCTCTTTTCTATAAGGATTTTAACTAATTAGCTTGTTTGATTAAAAATAAAAAAATAAAACCTCTTGTTTCTTTATTTGATCACTTATTTATAACATTGATAATTTACAAAAAGTAAAAGAAATAAAGTTGGAAACAAAAATAGTAATTATCACATCTATTAGCGAGAAAAAAGTATACACAAGCAAGTCGAATACATATGAGAAGCAAAGTCATTTTAAATATGCTGCCTAACATCAATATATTCTATTTATATATTCACCTCAATTTCTTTTGATGTGAGATTCTTTTCCATCACAACACCATCAAATCTACACTTTATGCATTTAAACCTCCAACAAATATCACATGGAATTAAATAAGTAAATACATATTATTTTATTTGTCTACTTAATAAATAAATAAATAAATTATATTCGTAATTCAAATTCATATCATATTGTGAGAATTGATGTTATACGAATTAATAATTTCCTTTATATTGACAACTTCACCTCCCACTGAACCTCAATTTGTTTATCTCTTTGCTTTTTCTTTTTTTTTTTTGAAAGAATCATTTTTACATGTTTAAAATTAAAACACTTGGTGTGTTGTTTACTAAATGAACAAGACTTTTTTTTAATTATTTTAATTTTAATCTATTTCTATTGAAAAGGCAATGTTATAAACTCAAGACAAATTGAAACAAACTAATCTCACCACATGAAATTCTTTCAACATCAAGATTCAAGTTTAAGACTATACAAATTGCACAAAAAATAAATATTGTTAATATATATAGGGTTTCCTTTAGCTAGCATCTTATAAACTTGAGTTGCAAGTACCAAAAACAATGAAAGAAATTTAGCTACTTTGCTTTAATGAACCAATTCCAAAGATAAACTCAAACTTTAATGGATTGCTGAGAAACCAAGCAATGCCATGCCACTCTTGCAATTAATTTCTTAACATGCACATCAACACTTTTCAACTTGTACAATAAAATAACAAATTAATAACACAACCTTATAGTAATTTCATTAATTCTTTTCACTCGTTTGATGATAATAAATTGAAATTTGTTGATGATGACTCTATAGATTAACGAGATACACAAATCGATTTTTATTCACTCATTTGAAAATGTGTTATTACTATCACAAATATTTTCAATAGAGCTTCTTTTCTTTTTTTAATCAACAAACTTTTAATAAATAAAACATATTACAAACAATCTCATACATTACAAACAAAATATAAAACAATCCCATACATTATAAAGGACATATAAAACAATCCCATACATTATAACGAAGCAATGCCATGCCATGCCACTCTTGCAATTAATTTTCAA
>BPVZ01000110.1:537851-553866 GCA_020521535.1 Rubroshorea leprosula
CTTAACGGCCCAAATTGACAGAAGGACTAACGGAGTGCATTTCGTATAGTTGAGGGATTAAAAAAGTGCAAAAAATTGTTGAGGGATCAAAAATGTGCATTTCTTAAAGTTAAGGGACCAAATTTAGCATTTAACCTTTATTTTTTTATGTATTTAATAACTACTAAATAGTATGTTAATTGCATTTTTAATTTGTATGTTATAACATGAGCTAAAAAACCATTTTTGAAAATTTGTTTTTAGTTAATTGCAAACTTGTCTTTTGGAATAGAGTTTTGCAGTTGAATTTGTGAAATTAATAATTTCAATCTTTAAGATTTTGTATGATTGTTTATATGAATGCATGATTTAGTGTTTTAGCAACTCAACACAAATAAAATTTTTACAAAAGTTATATAGTTAGGTCAAACAGACCTTTAATATGATATTAAATAGATTAAATTATAGACTAGTTTGTATTACTATCTTTATAATGTTCAATACATTTTTCTAAAAATTATAATTAAGTCAAAGAGAAATTTTCATAGTCTAATAAAAATTTATTAATTTAAGACTTATGTATTACTATGTTATTTAATTTTACCTCTATATGCATGCCTCTGGGTTTAGAGGTGAATTAATAAAGGAGTAGTATCCCATATTCTTTTTCTTTTCCCCCATCATATCCATGTATATAATCTAATATTTTCTTGAAAGAAGATCTGATTCTATTGTTACATATATCGGTCAATGATGCATATTTTGGTATAATGTTTGTCTTGTTGATTAAAATTGTGTGGCGTGCATTGATGTATCAAATTTGAGTTTGACATTGAGGCTTTTTCTTCCATCCATGTTTGGTGGTTAGTAGTTGGCTGATGGTAACATCTTTTGCATTTAGTTTCTTCACTTTTGGTTTGGGACCACTGGATAACGAGGAATCTTAAAGCACATTTGTTTTGAACCGTTGATGCTTAATATAATCCAACATGCTCTTCATCTGTTGACTGTGTAAAGCTATCCCTGTAATCTTAATCTTAGGCACAACATGAAGGACCTGAACTCAATGTGGTGGTAGTGGGTCTCAATTGTGGAATGGTAGATGTTACTTCACATCATGATGAACTCCCTAGAAAGCTATGAAGTCATCATCATGACGTTTTACTTTCTATCCTTTGACACAATAACAGGAAACCCTTTCAATTCAAGCACTATGGTTGAACCCCCCCCCCCCCCCCCCTTTTTTTTTTCTTTCTTTTTAGACTTGAAACTCAAATGGTGTGGGTATTGCTGTTGTTCTTTCTATTTCATGGCTATTTTGATGTTTCAACTCCCTTAAATCCATTACAAGACCTACTGCACATTGCTGTTTTTCTTTTTTGCAAGAGTGTTTTGCAGTTTAAAATGTATTAATTATAATTTTTGAACTATAAAATACAACGAATATATTAATTATAAAAAAAAGTTTTACTCATTTAAAGATATAAATTTTACAATTTAGATCGTAAAATCGCACACTTATATAAATTTAAATGGAGTTTTTATTATTTAATAATTTATATAATATAGTTTAATGCACTTCAATATATGAAATACTTTTTAATGTGTTGGATAGGTTAAGCCAATAGGACTTAAATGCCAATAAATAGTTTTAATGGGTGCATTAAAGAACACAAATAGGTTTTGGGCCCAAAATCCCATTATTAGAAGTAATGAACAAGAAAGCCCATTGTTCGAAAACCAATACGTGTGAGAATCAGGCAGGTGCATCAGACGGATAGAGACATGTTGGCAACTAAAATACAAAACTGAAATGAAATTTGTATTTTCATTCTGAGCAGAAGGAAAGAAGCAAGAAACCTGAACATTTCAAAGACAGAAGAAAAGAAAAAAAAAAAAAACAGAGAAATTCTGTCCGATTTCTTCTTCCTCTGAAAATTTCTCCTTCTTCTTTACTCCATGTGTAAGCTTCTTTGTCACTTTGTCCTGTTGAGAAGTAAATAATTGTTTTTCGTTAGTATTTGAAGAAGGAATAGGAAGGGAGGAAGGGATTCTTTTGAATCATGGATCAACTCATCAACTTTATAATACGTCCACCCAGGTAATCATGATTTCGTTGCTTCCAATTCTTGAATCCACGATGTGGGTTCTGTTCATTTCCTTGAATTTGTTCATGGGTGTTTTTTTTTTTTTGGGTGTTTTCTGTTTGGTTGAATAGGAAAGTTGGGAAGAGGAAAGTGTTTTTGATATATGGGGACCCAGGAATTGAACCCTTTTGTCAGAAGAAACTAATTCAACTTATTGGGGTGTTAGATTTGAAGTTTTTATTGGTGTGTTTATTCTGATTTTTTAATTTCAACAAGCAGAGTGGATTTCTTAATTTTGCTTTGATTGATATTTCTGGGATTGAACCAGTTAGCTAGCTGGTAGTTTATGTGAAGTGTTAAAATTTTGAAATAGTCTCTGATTTATTTTGATGGCTTGATGCACTAGCCTAAATTGCTAGGTTGTCTACTTGATTTGATAAATCTTTGAGTCATTTTTGCACAGACCTTTATTTCATTGTTAATCTGGTTTCTGGAATGATAAATCTTTAGGGTGGCTACTGAATTTGAAGTTTCACTAATTTACTGTTTACTCCTACAAATTCAAAACTAACAACTTTCTAGTTAGGTAACATGATAGCGTAAGCTGTTATAAAATAATTTGTGACACGAGAATGATCCAAGTTTTTGAAAGAAGCCAAGGCTCCTTGCATGAAGACCCCTTCGGAGATAGCACTGAGAAACTTAGGCTTTATGCTTCTGAGAATTAGGAGCATATGTTTAACGTTCTAACTTTTAATACTTGTAGATAATGGATATGCAGCTGTTGTGACTTTGAGTTTAAATGGGCCATCCAAAGGATATTTGGACTCTTAATGATTTGAAACGTAACTCATTTTGGTGTTATTGGCTCAATTTTCTCTTAAAATTTAAAAGACGCATTTCTTAGATGAAAGTGGTAATGAATCTATAAATCTTTATTGTTTTTTGTTGCAGAGCTGAATACAACCCTGAGCATGATTTATTGGAGCCAGAGTTCATGCTGAGAGGGAAATGGTACCAGAGAAAGGATACAGAGGTAAGGTTTTGGGTCTTGGGGAAAAATTATTGACATAAGGATAATTTTCTAATTATTTTAGTACACCAATGTTTTGAAACTTCAAACTTCACCTGAATACATTTTTTGCAGCATAAGATCCGTAGTCTTCATCCTCTTTAGATTGGCCAACCTAACTAGAAAAGAATGGCCAGGAACATTTCCATCAAACCACACTGTTCTAAACCAAGACACAACTGGTTTCCTCCTTTGGAAAGAATTATGAAAGCTAGGAGGATACATTTTTTATGCTGCCTGAAATTGTAATTTTAATTAGTTGTATTGCCTTACACATAAGCTTTTTGGCTGTTCTACAGATTAAAAACAGTAGAGGAGATGCTCTACAATGTAGTCATTATATGCCTATTGTTAGTCCTGAAGGACAAGCTCTGCCCTGTGTAATTTACTGCCATGGGAACAGGTGATTAAGAAACTTAAGATGATTTCTTTGGAAATTGCATTAACATTCAGTGAAGATCTTTTGTAAATTTCAGGTCATTCTATGCTAAGCTTGTAATGTGAAGGGAAAGAAACTCTAAGGTCTCTCATTAGTGGGACTGTAAATTTTTATTTCTCTTATTGGTGGACGACCAAGTTAAATTTAGTCCATAATTTTAATAGAAATTTTAATCACTTTTTTTACAAAATTGCTGATAGCTACATATCTTTATTTTTGTAGTGGGTGCAGAGCTGATGCTAGTGAAGCTGCTATAATATTGCTGCCATCAAATATTACTGTTTTCGCCCTTGATTTTTCAGGATCTGGCTTATCTGGAGGAGAGCATGTTACTTTGGGTTGGAATGAAGTAAGTTGTTCACTAACTAATTCACGTAAATTTCTGTTCTCTTCTATTCTTTTCCTTGGTTTTCCCACTACTTTAGAACATACATTTCCCTGGGAACATAGACATTTTTATCAACTCAATGAAAACAATTTGTTACTATTTGTAAATCTTGTAGTCTGTGCCTTACTGCAATTTATCTATGTTCTCTGGTGTGGACATGGTTTACTTGGATTGTTCATGGCTTATATGATGTTCAAATAGATGATAACAGAAGCAACTGCTCTCTCCCTCTTATCAACCCTTCCACAAATGAATGATTTTTTTGAATTTATTTAAAGTTGTGATAAATGGAAGTCTCAAATAAAAATGAAAATATTTTTACTAAGTTTGCAGCTCAGTGCATGATATTGCTAGCATAGTTAAAAGGGCACCAGCTACTGAAATTATCAAAGACAGTTCGGCTGCAGCCTAAGCCTAAGTATCAGCTTACAATTTTATGTTAGATCTACTTGGTATCAAATGGTTTTATTCTCAACTTTTCTTACCAAATGCATGTAATAATGAGAGTAGGACAATGTGTTGTCTGAGTAATCATTGTGAAGATTAGTCTTACACTTTTTCAGATTGGTAAGTGCATTTTATTATTAATATCCCTCATCTTATTCACCATCAGCCTTTCTGGTCTATGCTAGAGTTATTTGTATATTGCATCACAAATGGCTGCTGGTGTTAACTGCTCATATGAAATTTCCTCCTGACATGATTTTCAATGTTTTTCAGAAGGATGATCTGAAGGCTGTGGTTGATTATTTACGGTCAACCGGACATGTATCTTTGATTGGCTTGTGGGGGCGGTCAATGGGTGCTGTCACCAGGTCTTTTTAACGCATTTCTAATTTTTCCCTGAGGCTTGTGTTTGAGTAATTTTGAATTTCCGGACATTGTGTGGGTATGTAAAGCTGTAGAGTTACCAGGAGAGAATGATGGATAGCTATTTGTTAATAATAATTATCTAAGTGGCCATAGTCAAATAGCTTCTCCTGGTTTGATTGGGTTCTGAAGTCTGAAACTGGTTTTGACATATTGTAGAATTCAGGTTTGAGCTGGTTTGGCTATATAGGTTCTATATTGATGGTTGATACTTTGGCTGAAAGATGACTAACTTAAAAAGGATTAAAACTGGATCCAGTATGTCAACTGATCTAATTTTGGAGGTTCCCAAATTGTTTTTAAGCTTGAGAGGCAGCTATGCTGTATTATTCCTAATGGTTTTAATTCTCATATTTTCCCTTTAACCCTCTTCTCGTGCTGTCCTTTAGCAGTTTTCGTGATAAGCTAGTATAGACCAATCAGTGCATTTGTCTGCTTCAGCTTTTTCTGATTTTTTTCTCTTTTCCAAATTCCAATGTCAAATTCTTTTATTTAATGGGAATGGCACATGCATATGTTGATTCTATAAAAGTATTCTCTTAAGTGTAAAGACTATTTTCAAATATTCTCTCAAATATTTTAGCATGGCCAGTGGCTTAGTGGGCCAGTGGTATCTTCTTCCCTTGGAAGTTAGTGGTCCTGCGTTTGAGTCACATGGCAGGTGGGTGGGGTGGGTAAAGGGATGGAGAAAGTTACATTCTACTCAGTAAGTAATTCATTGTTTCTTAAGGTCCTTTTAATTAATGTGTTTAAGGTGTGAAGAGTTAAAATTGCACCTGCTAATTTGTTATAGGCATGTTTTCTTTTCCTTTCTGGAAAAAATACTTGCATTCTTTTTTCTTTTTCTGGTTAACCTTCACAAATTTTTAAGGAATATCTATGTTTCAAGAAAGATATGATTATACTTCTTATTACCATGCCTTGAAGCATTCATAACTTTGAGAGCATAATTTTCTGTTGTGTTTATTTCGATGGCCGCTCTACACCTATGACCATTCTGCTTGTTATGTGACATTAATTATTTATGCACTTCTGACAGCCTGATGTATGGAGCTGAGGATCCTTCAATCGCAGGAATGGTTCTTGACAGCCCCTTCTCAAATTTGGTTGACCTGATGATGGAACTAGTGGATACCTATAAATTCCCTCTACCCAAGTTCACTGTAAGTTGCACCATTGTAGCCTGTTTTAGTAACTTCATGTTTTGTTGCCAACCCTTTTGCTTTCTATTTAATGATAACACTAGGAATGAAAGGGGGGGCAGTCAATATTGATGACTTAAATTTGGCAACACAGAAACTATTATTATATAACCATCCAAATGTATTAGGCTGTGGATGAGTGGATCTTTTGCTCTGTTTTTTTAGGAAAAGATGTATTGCCATAATGCCATGTTCTTTTAATGGTGAGAATTTTTAGTTTTGGTAGCACAAACCCTTCCTTTAGGTTTCTTTTTGAGAGTAAGAACTACATATGTTTGGTGCTTGTGGAGGGTAGTTTATATGCTACGTACTTCAAGAGGAGTCATCAGTATTCATTTAAGGCATCCGATTTTGATGCTCTTTTGATCATTGATTCTTACATAGGCAATTGAAGTATTCAGATATTATATTAAGATTTTTTATGTTATGACCATTATTTTCATCCTATTGACTTTTTAACTTCTTCATTTTGTTTTCTAGGTTAAGTTTGCTATTCAATACATGAGAAAAGCCATCCAGAAAAAGGCAAAGTTTGACATAATGGACCTGAATGCCCTTAAGGTTCTATTCTGGCAATTTTCTTTTTCCTTACATTTTTTTGTATTCTATTCTGCTTCCTTTTATGGCAAACTATTTGGTTGATGGTATTTTTTTTTCCTATTGGGAAGCAAAGTTGTTTCCTTTAATTGCTTGTTTATTTATTTATTTTTTATCTTTTTAGTGTATATGTGGAATGTGTGTCTTACTTGAGTGGTGATTTATATCCAAATGAATTTAACCTAATTGATTTCAGTAATGTATACAATCCTATCATAATGTTTATGGTTATTTATGAATGTGTGACATTTTTATTATTGTCATTTGTATTACAGTTGGCAAAATCGTGCTTCGTTCCAGTTTTATTTGGGCATGCTATTGAAGATGATTTCATACATCCTCATCACTCAGATCAAATATTTGAAGCTTATGTGGTAAGTTCTTCATTGTAAATGATAAAGTTTCATGATAAGTTGTTTAGTACAGAACCGTGCATTAGGAAAATATGGAGTACTAACCACAAAGGGTTAGGTGTTTACAGTTGGGGGATTGATATAATATCAAAGCCAAATGATCTTGGAACCCTAGCTTTAGTTTCTCTATGTGTATCGCTTTTGATGCTAAACAGACCTTTCATTAATCATTTATTAGGAACATGATTAGTTGGTACTTGAAAATAACCTCTCTCTCTTTTTTTCTTTTGGTAAAAACTTGAAAGTAACCTTTATACCTTATGTATTTGTTTCTTTGCCCGGTTACACCTCATGAACTTGCATAGCCATAAATTATAAGTAAAATAAAATAGAATTAATAATTGTATGTTCTTTTTGCATGGCATTGTTTTTTGGTTTATTTCCTTCTGTTTCCTTGAGAATCTTGCGTTTCAGTGTAAGACTTGCATTGTGATGAATGAATTATGCAGGGAGACAAGAATATAATCAAATTTGAGGGAGATCACAATTCTCCCCGCCCTCAGTTTTACTTTGATTCCATAAATATCTTCTTCCACAATATTCTGCAACCTCCCGAGGATGAGGTGGGAGCAACTTTCTTTGACCCTATGCAGGACTACTTTGGTAAGGTAAATTGATATCTATTGCATCTTTTAGTTCTTTTGAATTTGAATGTACTAGATTACATATCTACCCTTTTACCAGTACTGAAGTGTTTTAACTTCAGGGTGCTTGGACTATGCCTAACATTGGTTTTCTTCCATCCTCAACTACATCTAAAGGCATGAATTTCCTTATCTCAAAGTTCTGCTATATCCTGGTGGCAGTTCCCTTTATTTGTTGTCTAATGGATTGATTTTTTGTTAGAGCCAGAAGCAAGCAGCACAGTGGGTGCCATTAAAGAAATTCATCCTAAAAGGCCTATGAGTCGTATGGAGGTGAGTTAAGTTATTTCTTTTCAGTTTGTCACAACACAAAGGCATATGATACGGAAGATTGAAAGCTTGACACTTATTTGAACATTCTTTAAAGTAGGGGTATATCATAGTCATATGTTAGTCTTATAAAGATTCCAATTGAAATCATTTAAATGCATGATTGCACGGCAGAACTTATGTGATCTTGTCCTCTGCCTATGAATCATAGACATGCACATATGAATCATGAGAACAAGAACAAGATGAGCAAATTTGAATGCCATTTAGTTTTCCATTGCTTGGCATTTCTAGAATGGCTTCCTTTGAAAAGAAATGGCATCTTTGAGGCAATTTCAACATTTACTTGAGTTTGATTATAGTCTTTTGATGGGTGTCCTAATGTTACATATGTTTGACTGCACTCAGGTCCCTTCTGACATCCCAGCTAAAGATAATCAATCTGAATCCAAGGTATGTTGTAATTTTCCTGCTTTGTCTGTTTATGGAATTCCAAGATTCTCTATATTTAGTTTTCCCTCATTTCAGCTGGACTAATGTGTTAACATGGATGCAAAAATGTTTATTGACAAGATTTACAAATTGACCAGGTGGCTCGTTATAATATTTTATAAAAAAAAAAAGGGCTTATTGCATGTCAGCACTTTGTGTATGTAATACAGAACCTCTGGGGGCATCGCTACATTGGATGCACTAATAACTGAGCTAATTATTAATTTATTGTTGTTTTCTGCCAGCACATTGCTGATGTTACATTAGCATGGGATGTGACTTTCATGAGTTTACTAATTTTGTGATATAGCACACCTACACACCAGACTTCCAAGGGCAGTGTGTTTGTATTAGAACTTAGTCTTTCTGCCCTCTCATCAATAGGATCAAGATGCCTTTCCTGATCTTCTGGTTAATCAATTTTACTCTCTTCCTGAGAAGATACCAAATAACCTAGTAAACATTAAACAAACGAAAAGATGAAGTGGAATAAAAGAACGCAAAAAGTTTTGGGTCTGTACTGCACAATAAAGTTACAGTTCTGGCTGTGGAATCATCAGAGTACCCTTAATGAATCTTCCATTTGTTAATTCATTAAAGGTATTCTGGTGATATCGCTGCTCTGACAGCCATTCTTCTTTGCAGTCTTGACCATAAAAACAGGAACTCTAGGAGAAAGATTCAAGTTGGACTAAGGAAAGGGCTAACAGTAACTAAGAGGAGAATATTAGCACAAAGAAGAGAGAATACTAAAAAAAGGAAAGAAAAGAAAAAAAAAATGAAAGAAATAACTAAACTTACAACTTGATTGATGTTTGCTGCAGGATAAAGATGACAGTGATGATCATGGCTCATCATCGTCAAAAATGATAAGCTTTGAATTGTCAAATGGCAATCCTTATGGTCCACATGTTCCAACAACAATGGATGATGATCAATTTGTGGAATATCAACTGGATGACTTGACAGGCTTTCCGTGCAGTGCAGAGGACGAAGAACGGGTGGGTTACTATTTTCCTACTTAATCTATGACCCATGTGCTCTTGCACATCTGATCAACTCATCAAAATTTCTTCAATATATTTCAGATGTTCATGCAAGCAGTGTTGGAATCGTTAAAGGACTTGGATATGCAACGTCTGCAAACAGAAGAACAGGACGTTGCTACCTCTTCTTCTGAGTCTTTA
This sequence comes from Rubroshorea leprosula, assembly GCA_020521535.1. Taxonomy (NCBI): domain Eukaryota; kingdom Viridiplantae; phylum Streptophyta; class Magnoliopsida; order Malvales; family Dipterocarpaceae; genus Rubroshorea; species Rubroshorea leprosula. The sequence continues at coordinate 547,492 of BPVZ01000110.1, forward strand.
CAGAAAGATTATGTAAATAGCATGAATGGTTCTTCCAGCACAACAGAACAGCAGAGTCCCTCAAACTCAGAATCCACTTCCACTGCTGTAGAGCTTCAGGCGCCAGAGACAGCATCTACACCAATAATTAACAGCCCCAAAATGACCCCTGAGCACATAACTCATGATTCAAGTGTGTTAAGTGACGGACCTGCATCTGATCAATCCACCACTGAATCGGGGAGCACAAGCAGCTCTGCTCGAAGTGATACCTTAGCTAGCATCCAGAGTTCATCTGATTCTGACTTGTCAGCCAACACAAAAGCAACTTTGACTGTTGAACGGAATCCGACAAACAACATTATGGATGGTTTGATGCGTCGTTGGGATCTAAACTTTTTTCGAAATGGTAGATGAAGTTAAAAGGACCTCTAGTGTGAATCATTCTTGTTATGTATCATTCTGTAACTAAGCCTTAGAAATTGTAGTGTCGTGAAATGCTTAGAAAAATAGAGAAAAGAAAGAAAACAAAAATGAAAAAAAAAAAAAATTGGTGCTGTGAATGTGTTAAGAAAAATGATTGTATTGGCACTGTTTTTCATTTATTTGCAAATGATTTCATTATTGTCCTGAAAAATTCCAATTATCGTTGTAGGGTAAACAATCTTAACAATTCCAGGGAAGGGGTAGTCAAGTTATTGATGTCAGATTGATTGTGCTTGGGACAGATGAATAGCCCACTCTTCGGAGTCAAGGTTTTTAAAGGGTCACACAGAATAGCTCTAATATCATATCTATTGGATCTTACGGCTTTAAGGTGTATAAATAAAAATTAATCAATGTTAATTTTTATAATTAATCTCTCTCTAGTGTTTTGTTCGATGTAAGATTTACTTAAAAGTATCACAAAAATAACAAGTAGCATTTTACTTAGTTTATTGTCAAGTTGTCATTTGTCACTTACAAAATCTCTTTTACTATATTTTCCTGATTCATTCACTTTCATTTCTTTTGTCACATTTTTAGTCTTAAATGTCTGTTTCTGTTAACAGAAACTAGAGTTCAGGGTGTCTTCTCTCCATTTCTCTTGCCTCTGTAAATCATGCTCTTGAATCTCCTTCTACTCTACTAAGGTATGAATTTCTCACCAAACATGGCTTCACCTTGATCCGATTGATTCTGATGATGGTGGTTTATGTCCTTTTATGAGTTCTAAAAAATTATGTTCTTCGTTTGGATAATTAATTTAAGAAACTCTGTTTAAGCATAGCACAAGCTGGGGTTTGACAGCCTTGGAGTAGGATATGCTTCTTACTGTTTGGTTTATGAAGATGATTTTTTTTTTTTTAATGGAATATAATTTATTTTTCTAGAACAAATTGTTGAACTGATTTTTTGAGAAAGGAATTATTAACTACCAATAATGAAACCATTTGCCCCTGTTGGCAACCTAAAGTCTTTGAAAATGATGATGGTGTTGAAACAAAAAGGACAAAGAATCTTGACTGAAAATGAAAATTCAATAATTTGATTCATTATTAGAATGTCAAGTCAATTACATTGACATAATTATTGCCTGGAGAAAAAAGATATGCTGTTACTCTTATGAATGCTTATTTACAAGATCAAATATTAATACATTTGTAGTGGTATTTGGAAATATGAAGTGCATATTTTGAGTTTCTTTCACCTTTCCTTCAGTAGCTTCAGTGCAGTTTCAACCAGGGAGTGAATTGGTATGCTGTGCCGGCTGAGCCCCACTGTGCCAGAGAAAATCCGGAAGCTTTCAAGCTCTGATGTGGTCTCTAGAACACCCTCCAGCTCCTTCTCCATCCCCAGACCCTCAAAGACAAGTATGTTTCTTGCATCAGTGTACATCATCCAGATTGCCAACTCTATGGCAAATCTTCTCATTCTCGGAACTTTAGCTGATGGATTGCTGTGCTTCCTCAGAATTTGGACTAATTTGTTAGCCAATTCTTCCTCTGTAATCCCAGCTTTATCAAACATTATGCTTGATTCTTCAGAAGTCAAGAATTTGAACACTTGCGCTGCTAGTCCCACCATTACTTCCCGTAGTTTGTTCTCTTCAGACATTATTGCTCTCAGTACCTGCAACAATGGTGAAAGAATATCAATCAGATGGATTTCTCCTCTGCATAAAATAAAATTGCCAGATACCTTAGGGCATGACTTAGTAATTACCGTTGGTGCTGCAGCTGTGACCACCTTTAGCTGGTTGAAGCATTCTTCTTCGCTGTAGGAGCACAGGTTTCTCAGGATTCTTGCAGCATTGATGCGAAGTAATGGAGATTCCAGTGCTCCAATGAGCCTTTCCAGTACTTTTAACTTCAGGATTCTGTAGCAATTGCTTCTACTTTCTAAGGCCAGCATTGCTAATGCTTCTCCTGCAGCAGTCCTCACATGATTCTGATATTCTGGAATCCACTGGTTGAGGAAGATGTTGAACAATTCCTTCAGAACTCCACCAGTGCCCCCAATTGTCTCCCTTGCTTCCTCTTCTAAAGCCAGATTGGTCAGTATGTCTATGCTTAGTTTCTGCACCATTGGGTGTTTTTCTCCATACCGTAGAATATCTCTGATGTTGCTGATTGTGAAAACTATCTCTGATATCTCTTTCCGGAGAAGTTTCCCTGTTGATCCGGTCGTGCTTGCCAGCATCTTCAACAGCTGCAGAGATCTTTTCACCGTCAGGATCTGAGATGGTGTCACAGTTTCATCTCTTAGCAGCCTTTCTCCAGCGTGTGTGAAATCTATGATTTTGGGCAGGAGGGCTCTGGTGTTTCCAATCTTCCCACAGTTATCATGATCCCGAGCAAGTTTCTTCAAAATGAGAAGGCCTAAATGATTGAACGTCCAGTACCCATAACCTGCATGATCAAAGATTGGTTTCTTCTCCCCAATTTCATCAGCTGCAGCACCTGAGCTTCTGTTGGTTTGGAGCAGTGATGAAATGGACTCCATGGCACCAGGAATTCCAGCAACACGTAGAGCATTCTGCTTCTTTCCAGCAAGCTTTGACAGTATCTCCGCAGCTGATTTCCTAATCTCTTCCTCCTCTGGATCTTTCCAGTTCAACATCTCCACTAGTCTTTCCACCACAGACAGGTTTATCCCAATCTTCTGCAACGTATCATCCGAGAACCGCTCACTGACTGCAAATTGGCGGAGAATTCTTGTTCCAATGAGCTGCTCATCGGGGGAACTCGAATCCAGGAGATCCATTGCAAAGCTCACCATATCCATTTTCAACCCATCAAAGATACTTCCATTAACACATTTTGAGTAAGCATCATAGAAAAACCTCCGGATTGACACCAGACCTGTAGGCCCCAACTCACACTCCCCATTTACTTCTTCCAAGAGCTTGCAGTATATCACCTTCCATTCCCAGTAAGCTTTTTCCATCAGAAACAGCAGAGCTTCAGCTAATGCCAGGCCATAGAAAATGTTAAGAGCGGACCGCCGATTTCTCTTGTCAGTATCCCCCTTCTGTATATTGCCATAGTTGTGCCTTATAAGCTTCATCAATGACAGGACAATACAAGCTGTTGCAGACAGAAGCTGAAGCCAATACAGAAGCTTGCTGACATTTCTGGATGAGAATACCCATTGGCCATATGGAAGAAGAGGAACATCTGAACTAACCCATGTTCTTGCTGGTGTTCTTGGATGATTAAAGCTTTCAGCTTTGGAACAATTATTCCTTGTAATTTCTCTGCCATGACGGCTCTGTTTTTTGATATTAGAAATAGGAGTGAAAATGGATTTGAACATTGAAATAGCGACTTGAGAGCTGGATCTCAGTGCCCGGAAACTGCTTATTCCAGCATCAGCAATAGACCAGGTTGCCTGATGCTGCCATTCAAGTTCATGACTTCTGCTGAAAATCCTCGTCCCTTCAATCAACAAGATAACAGTGATGGACCAGAAGTCAGTTTCGTCCAGGGTGATTGCAAAGCCACCAAGAAGAACCACCGTGGCCCAGATGAATCCCAGGGTTCCCAGGCCAGTAGCCGTCTTCTCAAAGATTGAGAGGCGGAGGGCAAAGAGGGTGAGCTTCTTCTCCGGGGCACGGAGGTTGGATGTTGTTGAAGAAACAGACTCTGCATTGCTTTCTCTCTTCTCCACACTGCTCTGAGGCTCAAACATGGTGTTTGAAGCACAGGCTTCACTTATCCTCCTCAGGTCCAAAACCTGTAAACGAACACTTCCATCCTCCTCCATGGAACTCCCTCTATCCGTTCTTGCTGGATCAAACCAGCTTCCAAAAAAGAACTACTTGATGAATTCCAAGGGATTGGTATTGAACTCAGGTTTTTTGAGGAAAACATGTGGAAGAATGAAGATTATAAATGAAGAGGAAGAGGAGGAAGAGGAATAATGAGCTTAGGAAGCACGATAATCTTGTGGAAATGAAGAGGTAGGAGTAACGTAAAGTCCTTTCTTTTTGTGTCTTATTTCCTGGGAAAGTTTTTTTGGTTGTGTTTATGTGTCAGTTTCTGATTTCATTGCCTGCAGTTCAAGGGTTTATTTTGCCTTCATGCTAATTATTTAATCACAAAACAAGAACACCCAAACTCTTTTTCATTTTTTCCTTTTAAACTATAATACGATACGGATACTCTTTCTTAAATCCCTTTTCAACCACTTTTAAAGTTTGATGTAGAAAATTTCAACTTAAAATTTTAAGATTTATCAACTAAAATACTTCTCTGATGAAAGTTTTTACTTCCTTTTTACCCAGTTGGTCCGTGGATTGAATGACACATGTCTCTCTCTTCTGGAATCTTGTTGAACTTTGAAGTTTTTAAAAATGTGAAAAGGGGATTAACGAGGTTTGATTGTAGTTGCTTGTAGGGACTGGAAACAGCAGGAGTTCTATTGTGTCAAGTTAAAGTCTCAAATTGGACTCAGAAAACCTTATTTCTTATTCTTCAACTAAACGGATGAATATGAAAGAATTTAGGTGAATTTCTTCTTTCTATTCGGAAATTTTGCGGCTTTGAATAAAATTCTTAACAGATTGTATGAATTAGGGCATAATTTGAGCTGCATATGACTTAAGCAGCCTAATTAATCATCATTATCATCTTTCTAGTTATGCCTTTTCTTTTTATTTTTCTTCTTAGTGCATATTGGTGGCTAAGGGCTATACATATGATCAGGATGTTTCCACTACTTCAATTGTTTTTTCTTTTAATCAACATTTCATTGTTTATTACTAATAAATTATACATAAATCACTTGCTACTTAGAACTGAAAATGTTTAATGCTTAACAATTTGAATTCTTATATTAAAAATCTTTATTTTAAATTTTAAAACAGATAAGAAAAGGTTTGATTATTTGAAGAAGTAAAGGATTATTTCTTTTGGTGTAATCCATTACTTTTTTTTTTAATGCATTGAATAGTTAACTACTTAGTATGATAGAAATTTAAATTCTTGACCTAAACCTCAAATCAAGATTTTTTTAGTTAATAGACATTAATTCAGTTAAACTCTTATTGGTTGGTATAATCCATCATCATCATATTCATGTCCCATAAAAACATAAATCACACGACACCTGTAATGATATAGAAAGAAAAAAAATATTCAATGAAGTATGCATTTGGTTTGCGGAAAATAGAGCCAATATCCTAATTTAATTGGAAGAAAATCATTTTTCTTCCCTCCATTTCCTTCAAAAACACCATTAGTGATGTACCCTAAAAACCTTAAAAAATTGAGCTTATTCAGCGACACTAAGAGGCTTTTGCCTTTGATGGATGAAGACTACCAAAAATGGTCAATCATTATTTTACTAGGAAGGCAGATTATGTCTGCAGATTCAGCCTGAAAACCTCCAGTTCCAGCCTGCCGTCTTCTCCTAGTATTTATCTGATTCAAACACACAACTTGCAAAAATAAAATAAAAGAAGCCCTTATGCCAAGAGAGGAGACTTCAGGTAGACATAAAAAATGAATTAGTGGACTTGACATTCCATTAAAAGTTTTAAACAAGAAAGAATGGAAATCTATTCTAAATACATTGATAAAGGAATCCAAGGGATAATTCAGAACATGTACAGTGTGGAATTTCATGATAATATATCCATGACTAGATAATCCTTTCTCTCTGTTAATGCTTCTCATGTAGGTGTGAGAATAGAAGAATCTCAGGGCAAATACCTGTCATCATTTGTGTACTGCATGCTAAGAAGTACCCCGCAAGATCTAAAAACCTCAAATCAGCTTTTCCACATACGATGATTGTTATCCCCTACAAAAGAAAACAGCAAATTTGTGAACAAGAAGATATGATGTAAATTGCATTCACCAGATTATCTGTCTCGTATTTAAACATCTCAAGAATCTCAAAGTTTCCATA
>BPVZ01000110.1:601580-626911 GCA_020521535.1 Rubroshorea leprosula
GCTCATTCATATCCTCCCATCACAAAGAAGACAGAAGAGTTGGAGGAGAACATTTCTTTATAAAATGTCCCCAATTCCTCTCTGCCATGAACTCCCTGCAGCATCCTACCTGCTCTCACTTTACCTTCGCCTTTTCTAGCTTGCTAATCTTCTCTAACAAAACCTCTTCTTCCTTTCTTTTATCTTCTTCATACCAAACCACATTTTCCTCTTCTACAGACTCAAGTTTTTCTCTTTTCTCTTCCCTTTCTCCACACTCAATTTCCATCCAAATTCAATGGAGACCTGAAACAGGACAATACCAGCTATCTTGCACCTCAAAAACTTCAAACCTACCATACCCAATTTCTAAATTCTTGTGGGTTCCTTCTCTTTCAAGAAAATTTTTTTTCTCCCCTTTTTTGATTTCCCCATACACCCATTTTGCTGAGAAACACATTAATGGAGACAGAGGAAACAAGGGAGCAACACTCTGGTTTTGCATCTTTCTCTTCTCCATCTTCACGTAGTGCTAACGTTGTGCCTCTAGATTGGTCTCCAGATCGACGAATTACTAGACCGCTGCATTGTCTTCGTTGGTTGGAGAACAGAGGTGCAGCCGCGGTGGCCAGCTGCAGCTTCAGCGTGGAACGGCTGAAGTTCGTTGACAATGCAGGAAGTGAGTGGAAGAACGTGGAGGAGCGCTTCCACCAGATTGTGACCACAAGGTACGGCGGGCGTGAATCCGTCGTTAAATGGTCCGATTTCGGGACTTGCATAGGTATGAAATTTACGTTTCCGATTAGAAACATCAACATGTTAGAGACTTGGCTTGTGATGATGCCAAGTGCCATGCCATGCTATGACCCATGTCAACGTTAGGCACCGAACAGTTAATATTATTTTGTGTTTGGGTCGTTATAGGAATGGGAGAATCTCCAGAATTTGCAAAGCAGCTATTAAGTGCACTAAGAGGGGAAAGAAAGTGGAAATTTGATATCACTAAAGATGAACTTCATAAGCATTGGTGTCGGATGACAGACCCCTGCTTCAATTCAAGGACACAATTATTCTTTGACATGTAATTATCTCTTTGAAAATTGCAAATTCAATCATGTTCGACAAATATTGTCGATGAATTATTTTAAAAATTTTAAAGTAGTAACATGCATTTTGATTCCTAGGTGTGACGGAGACATGGATGGAAGAGTCACAAAAATGGATATAAAGCAGCTAATCCTACTGAGTGCCTCCACAAACAAGTTACTAGTTAGACATGAAGAAGCTGAATTATATGCTGGTCTAGTCATTCAACTTCTTGATATTGAAAAGCTAGGTTATATTCAGGTAAATAAATATCTTTTCATTCAAATTTCTAATAGGGTCCGTTAGTAACACATTTTATTTAGAAATTACAGTTACTTTTATTAATGATATTTCATTAATTTTAGTGTTTAGACTATATTTCTTTTACAAACAAATAAATAAATAATATTACTTAAGAAAAGTTATCAATAAATATAGTAATAACTTTTTTAATATAAAATTTAACTTACATCTTGAGCTTTTGCTGCCTTGGTTCGGGTGTGCTTAATTTTTGATCTCAACCAAAGTTCAAATTGCAATAGCAATCCTTATTTTCCCTTGTTCAAATATATATATATATATATATATATAATCCAACTTGCATATGACTGGTCCTTTGTACTTAGTGATATTAGTCACATTGAAAAAAAAAATATATGCACTCTTTCCTCCTTTTGGCTTAAGTTTGGTTACATTCTGTGTAAACATGTTCAAATATATATATAATCCAACTTAAAAAATATTTTTTTAATTAATAAAATAAAAAATTATTATACAATTTAAATTATAAATTAAAACTATTAAATAAAAGACGAAACCTCGTGGCATTGAGATCCTTCCCCAATCTAACTATTTATGTTTTGCAATGTAATGTAGTACGGACTACAAAACCAGATGCTTCTGATAAAACCTTTTCAATTTTTTTGGTTTAATGACATTTTTGGTCTCTAAACTTTCTAATTGGATACCAAAATAGTCCCTAATCTTTTTTTGGAGAGGCCGACGGTGTGACTGTTTCTATTTTCAGGCACCTCAACTGCAAACTCTGTTCAAGTTGAGCTTACCTCCGGCAGCCTCCGCTGCTACTCCATATCGAAATGCCACCGAGAAAGAGCCGATGTTAAAGGCGGAAATCTTGTTCCGGTCGCAGTGGAGGCGAGCATGGGTAGTTCTGTTCTGGTTGGCTATTTGTCTTGCGCTATTCGTATGGAAATTCATCCAGTACAGCCACAGAACGGCGTTCCAAGTCATGGGCTACTGTCTCTCCACCGCAAAGGGCTCCGCAGAGACCCTCAAGTTCAACATGGCTGTAATTCTCCTCCCCGTTTGCCGGAACACCATCACTTGGCTTCGCCGGCACCGTGGGATCAGCTCTGTTTTTCCCTTCAATGACAACATCAACTTTCACAAGGTAATTTCATCTTCAACTGAATTTCCCGAACGGGTTTTGCCCCCAAATGTGGTAAAATGAATAGGCCCGAAATAAATTGATTATCTTTTTGATGCAGTTGATTGCAGGAGGGATTGTGGTGGGAGTTATCCTCCATGGGGGAACTCATCTTGCTTGTGATTTTCCGAGGATTAGTGATTCCGACAGGTCGATTTTCCGGCAAACTATTGCCGCTAGATTCGGGTACCATCAACCATCCTACACCCAAATATTAGCCACCACTGAGGTTGCAACAGGGATTGCTATCGTGGTATTGATGGCAATAGCATTTTCTCTGGCAACAAAGTGGCCTCGCCGGCAATCACCTTCACTTCCAAGGTCTGTCCGGAATGTCATTGGGTACAATACATTTTGGTACTCACACCACCTCTTCATTCTTGTGTATGCTTTGCTCATTGTTCACTCCATGTTCCTCTTCTTGACTGATAAGGCAACTGAAAAAACGGTAAGCAGTATTTCTGCTATGATAGTAGTTAGGGTCAATGGCATAACTTTATATGTTTTTCTTGTGTTTACCATATGCTTTTTCTTTATCCTATAATGTGGGTCTTGGATTTAAGAGAAGGCTCCTGAATCTGATTGATAAAGTAAATTGTTAGAGTATTACTTCTTAGATTTTTGCTAGTTAGTATGTGATTTTTTAATGTAATTTTAATGTTAAGAATCTTGTATGTAGACATGGATGTACATTGCTATTCCAGTCTTGTTATATGCTGGAGAGAGGATTTTTCGAGCCATTAGATCAGGGTCTTCTGACATGGAAATTCTGAAGGTAAATCTAAATCCTTTTCTGGAAAAAGCACTGAACTAGAAAGTAAAGTATACAGCTTTTTGATGCAAGGAGAGATGGTGTTTATCAGATCATCCTAATCATTATCAGGCTCTAAGTTTTATTGTTGTTTCTAAATCAAAATATAGGTGAGCTTATATCAAGGAAAAGTGTTGTCCCTCAAATGTCAGAAACCAGAAGGTTTCAGGCACAAGAGTGGCATGTACATTTTCATCCAATGTCCTCAAATTTCACCATTTGAATGGTAAATACTAAATAAATGCTACTTTGAAGTTATTTTGAGTTAATATGTGTGTCCTAGAAACCTTTAATCACTTTATTTTGCTTAATGATAGCCTACTGTTTTTTTTATCTATAAATCTTTTCATTTCAAGCCCAGGATTATATTATGTTCTTCTTCTTCTTCTTCTTCTTTTCGTTCTTCTCCATTTTATTTCAGGCACCCTTTCTCCTTAACTTCTGGACCTAAAGATGATTTCTTAAGTGTGCATATCAGAAGTCTTGGAGACTGGAGTTATCAGCTATATAGCATCTTCCAAGAGGTAAACCATGAGTTGATTAAGAGATACCTCTAGTTCTGCATTTGAGTTGAGCATGAACAAATATTGTGATACTTTTTCTCTGGATTTTCCAGGCAATTTTAGCTGGAGCAAAGCAGTATCCAAAAGTATACATTGATGGACCTTATGGTGCTGCTTCTCAAGATCATGTCAAGTACGATATCATTGTAATGATTGGCCTTGGAATAGGAGCCACTCCCTTCATTAGCATCCTCAAAGATATTGTGAGTGGTCTCGGGAAAACAAATATTTCTATTCATATTCTGCTCATCAGAAAAGTCAAGTTGCTGTTTGTTCTCAGGGTGATAAAGATTGTTTGCTGAACATTTATCAGGCTGCTTGTGAGAACTGCAGGATCACAAAAGGTCCATTAAAAGCCTATCTTTATTGGGTTACAAGAGAGCAGAGCTCATTTGATTGGTTCAAGGATGTGATGAAGGAAATAGCAGAAACAAAACAAAAGCAGGTAAATGCCAACAATTTAGTACTTCAAAGATGTAAAAGAGTAAGCACATTAAATGAATTCTGCTTAAATATATCCTGGTGTTCCATACAATGTTATAATTCAATTTCTATCTCTAGTCATTCTAACTGCTTGTGCTTCAATAGTCTGTTATAGAGGTATTCAACTTCTTAAGCAGCATATATCAAGAGGGTGACGCTCGGTCAGCACTAATCAGTGTTATTCAAGCCCTCTATCTTGCCAACTATGGAATCGACATTCTCTCGCAGACACCGGTGAGTATGGAGCCAGTTGGGTAGTTCAGGTTGATGGACAGGACAATTAGTTGTACTACACGCACATATGCTTTTTGTGCCCATCTTTTGGTAGAAGGCATTAACTAGATTGGTTATTCCTTCGTTAAAAGATAAATAAATTCTGTAACCTTAAGTGAACAAATTTTCAGGTGCGCACTCATTTTGGTCGACCAAATTGGTTCAATATCTTCTCGAAATTGGCTCAAAGACACAGAGGAGCACGAATTGGTGAGAAACCTTACTTGAGTACTTTATTTAAATTATTATTACCTGACATTTCTCTTTCAAACAAGTACAAAGCAGCAGAGTGCTATTTCTACAGAGCATACTACCATCTCCCTTTACTTTTCGAGATACCTTCTTATGAGCCTTAAAATAATTAAAACCGGCAGATTTTTCAAAAACACAAAAGGCGCCACATTTGCTTCTAAGAGGTTTCGTTTGTAGATAACAAAATGCAATGGTGTGTTGATTTGTTTATGTTGTTTCAAAATCAAGGCTCCGTGTGTTATTTAATCTGCTCTCTCACCATCATGTGTGTTTTGCAATGAATAGGGGTATTCTACTGTGGGCCATTCGCATTAGCAAGAGATTTGGAGAAGTTATGTACCAAATTCTCAACCCAAACAACTACTAGATTTGTTTTTCACAAGGAGAATTATTAAGCATGGTCTCCAATGGCGTGCTCACTATGGTGAAGTTTGTTCCGGGGATTGGGCTATTGGCTATCTGGTTTCTTATTCAAGCCAGCTTTATTCTAATTACAAAGTTGTAAACTTTTTGAGCGAAGTAAAACCTTGAAAAATTATTTGTATCAGTTGCATATTCACAGAATATAAACTTCTGCTGCCAATGTACAAGATTTTTTTTGTTTCTTTCACACTGCCAACATACAATATGTTATGCCGCAAGCTTATTATTACTTCCCTTAATTAGCTGAATCTGCGCTGGTCACACTGTCACAGGAATAAAAAATCCAGTACAATATGGAAAACATCCCAGATGCTTTAATTTCTCACATATAAAAAGGTTGAATACGGTAAGATATGTTGATATCTGTTGTTTTTATCATATTTTGCTTTAATTTTTGGCGTTCTGATCTGACATTTTGTTTTCTGAGTTTTGAAACCGGGTGTGGACTGTGTGGTTGTAAAAATTTCTCATATTTATGGGAAAAGATTTCTCATATTTATAGGAAAACCCAAAAGGATGGAGGTTTTTGTTAATTCATGGTTTGAGGCTGAATAAGGACCACTGTTGAAAGTGAATTCTTATTTTTGCATCTTAAAATTGTATTACTGCATTGATGTTAACATCGCTGTAAGTATGATAGTAGGTGTTAGGCATTTAACAAAGTAAATTATACCATAGTCTGCTCTCGTCTACAAAGGCCTCAACTTCTTGCTTTCTTATTTAATCTGCTTCTCTTTCAGTTGTAAGTGTCAATTCTCTATAGAACTTATGCAATGGTTTGTTCTTTAACTTGTTAATGGGGTTGCTGCTGGGAGAGTGGAAGGTTGATGTCTAATATGATGTGCAGCACTGGGAAACCTTATCTGATTCAGAGAAACACTTCAGAAGCTATGTACTGGCATTTTTTTCTGCATTTGATGGGATAGTTTTGGAGAACTTGGCTGCAAAGGTTTCTGAATGATATTCAAATTCCAGAGGTGAATATTCTGGGATCTCCTTAAAAATGTTTTTAGTTCTCTAATTCCATTTCATCTTTTTATTTTTTCCTATTTACCTTTTTTTGTTCATTATTTTCTGAATTTGGGAGCGTTCAGCTTCTTGCAATTTATAGCAATTCATCTTAAAGGGCATTTCTTCTGGGATTTCATGGTTTTAAGGAACTGATCCATGTTATCGTTATTATAGACTTGAGTATCCCATATATGAGGTTAGTTTTTAATTCTTAAAAGATTTCTATTAGTTGGACTAATGTCCTTAAAATTGCTAATCATGCTTTATATCATTTTTTTTAAGGGCCAGTATTTTGCTTTGGCTCCTTCAAGTCCATTATCTAACATTAAGGTTTCACACTTCAGGCTTGAGCATTCTACAAGGTTTCAAATTGCAATGGAGAACGTTCACTCTGGTAGAGCTTCTATCTTGACATGGTCATTCACTGGCTCACCATCCAATCGGCAAGGCCATCCATTTGGCATGACTGAAAAAGGCATCCTTGATACAATAAAATAGAAAAATATTCTTGTTCCATTCACCCTTGCTGGCCTCAGAGTTTGAGGCCTAATATAGCTCATCTCCTCTTCGGCTTCTAAACAAAACCCAGTCTGTCTCGAATGTTTTTAGTTAACTATTAAGAATTGGGAACTTAAAATTTCAGCTGAGTTTGGGCCTGATAAGCATGTCTGACCTAAAAGTGGCTAAGCTAAGTCCAGGTTTGAATAATCTGGTTTTTTCTTTGGTGAGTAAGGGGGTCTCTTTGGCCTTGACACTAGATTGTTGCCCAACCTTGTCTGGCCTAAGTTCAGCTTTATTTGTTGGTAATGCTTCAAGGATTTTTCACTATAATGCATGACTAACTGATTGATGGGAGTATTTTCTGGTCTTCAATAATCAGAAATGTACGGCTTGCTTTTAGAGACTTATATCAGGGATTCAAAAGAAAAGCATAGATTATTCAGTGCTATCAAAAGCATTCCTTGTGTGGCTAAGAAGGCTAAGTGGGTTTTGGGTTGGATTCAAAGGTAGTATTGTATTTTAACTCCATACTTTTTAAAACTCAATTATGTTGCAGTTGAGGAATCTCTTAATGTGTTAATTAGGATTGAAGCAATGGTTGATAGTGTTATTTAATGATTTGAACTAGATGAGACATAGCACTTGAGCCAATTATCTTCTTGTTCTTGTTGTCAGTGGGAGAGGGGAGGGAGGAGTGGGTTGCATTTGTTGTGTATTGTCCTATTCTCTTTTCTTCTTTAATCTCTTAATGTTTGCAATTTGCATGCATTCTTTTACCATGTTTTCCTTTACTTCATTGAACACTGTACCGGCTTTATATCTTAACTGCAGAAACTTTCATGTGTACGCAGAAGAATTTGAAGTGAATAGAAAGTTTATGCTTGTATAGCTAAATCTTCTTGAAAACATTTCATTTCAAAAACTCCTATATTTTTTTAATCCCATTAAACATGTATACAGTAAATTAAAATATTGATCTTAGTGGATTTGACATTCACTTTTCTGATTAAATTCAGAAAAGTTAATTAATTAAATATTTTCTCTGTGTGTCCTCTTCAGTTCCACTTCATTTGCAGAAAGACTGGTTGCTTTTGCATGTGTTGAAGGAATCCTGTTTTCAGGAAGTAATTATTTTCTCATCATAGTCCACAGGCTCTTCCATTTGACATGTTAAATATATGCCTTGTGCTTTTCTGTGGTAAGATTTGCCTCATCCATTTTTGGTATTTTACCCAATCTAAGTAAATGTATATTTGTGATTCACAGCTTCTGTGCATCTTCTGGAATTAAAAAAAGAAAAAAGGAAAAAAAAAAAAAGAGAGGATTGATGCTGGGTTTGATGTTTCCAAATGCTCTAAATATCTAGAGATGAGGGCCTCCACTGACTTTGCTTGCCTTCTCTACAGGCAAAATTTTCTGTTTGGGATGATTTCCCCTCTTTCCAATTTAACTTCCTCATTTGAACAAGAGGAATACTGCCTCTAGTTCTGCTGTTTTATTTTTCATTGGCTTAATTAGGTTAGGCCTGGGTTTTCTCAAACTCAAAAGAAAGTATACAAGGGATACACTGTAACAATGTTCTTCCTTCCAGTTTGTTAAAGAAGCAGCTTTAATGTCAAAAGGTTGAGTGTATTGTTAATGAAGCAGTGGAAATTGAGTGGTTCAATGCCCTCCGCAGCTTTGCAGTGCAGTGACATCTGTTAATATTTGTTGTAAACTTATTTTCATTAAACCATGTGTACATGAATTGATTGGTTCAATGCCCTATTATAAAAGCAACATTAAATCAAACTTTTACCAGTTATTCCTATTAGTATACATATATATAGATTGACTATGAGGTTTCAATGTGTATCTAAAAATGTTCATTTGACTTTGCAGAGGGAAAGAAAGGTATTTGAGAGGAGGGTCGGTGATTATCAGAAAGCATCCGTTATGTCAAGCCGGAAAAAGTACAAATTCAAGCCGGACGAACATTTCTACTTTTCTAGATACCTTTTGTCGATTGCCTCAAGTGTCAATACAGATGCTGTAAGTGGGTATCAAATTTTTGTTACCATTCTTTGTAGTATCATTTTGTCGATAAAAATCAATTGGAAGGCTCCAAATCATTGTCTTAATTATTAAGTGTTTTATGTATGACAATACTGTAGTTATAATATTACATAAAATTATAAATTTATAATCATGATGTGATATTAAATGAGTATGATATGATATCAAATGAGTATAATATGATATTAAATGAGTAAATACATACAAAATTATGCATAAATTTTGAGTGAAAAAAATCAATTATATAATAACACATTATGTTGTAATTTGTAAACTTACAATATCACGTGACATTATACGTATATCAATTTTGTTTTATATATTATATCTTGTCCATCCCCAAAGAGTTAACTGGTACATTAATTGCCTTTTGAATTAAACCTACATTTATAAACCCAGCAAAAAAGTCAAAGTTTTGCTTGTTATGTTGACAACTATCTGAATATTGATATTAACTGTCCCAATATTGATATTAATTGGATTGTTATTGATCACATCATGCATTCGTCATGTTAAACAATTCTTCAATCCTCTCTGTCGTAGTTATCACTTACATGATTGATTATAATGTATCTATCTGTCTTTAGAGATTTGTTTGACTTTGAAGAGGAAAAACCAACATCTTCTCTAATCAGGGAGAGGACGGATGCATGAATTTACTCGAGTCAAGCTCACTCAAACTGGCAAAAATTCAGCTCAACTCAACTATTTTGCAACCCTGGGCCGACCTTGGTGAATGACTATCATCAGAAAGCATCAATGATCTCCAGCCTCCAAATTCTAAACATTTTTGTCTATATTTCACTCCAATTGAAATGACATTTAAGAAAGCACAATCAAGGTTTTAACTGGGGAATTTTGTATTTATATTATGCCGTCCTTAATTAGTAATATATATTTACAATAATTTCTTCTATCCCTTATCTGATGTTTTTTTAGTGCTTGTCTTGTCAACATTCAGAGTAGGTGTAACTTCTTTAAACTTTGTATCTGTTTATTTTTCTTCCCCAAGTTCATTTCATAACATCGGTATACAATTAGTTTTCTTAGCCTTCAATTGGAATTTAATTATATTTACCATCTTGCATTATGCAATACCCATTATTTCCTTCATTATTGACTTTTTGATACATAAAACATATTTTTATGGGCAGTTATGCGCAAACATCAACAATCTGGAATTTTTTTTTTGGGGGGGGGGGGGGGGGGGGGGGGGGGGGTTAATGATGTGAAACTAAAGTAACTTTGGGGTAAATTTATCCCAGAAGAAAAAAGCTAGCTAGCTTATGGAATGAAAAAGAAATGGAGGTTAGATTTTTTCTTTTTCTTTTTCCTTCAATGATGGTTAGATGATTCAAGTTTGCTATATTTAAATATGAGTATAAACAATGAGTTAAGTTGAAGTCATATAAGTAAGTTGGATAAAAAAAGATGAGCAAGTTACGTAATTAGTAACTCATAAAAAATATATTCTTTTTATATAATACTATCAAAATATTATAGATAAACTATGATAAGAAAAAACCATGTCACGTATATAATTCATTTTTCATTTATATTTTCAGATTCACTTTAGAAACCCGTCTTGACACTTTACAAAAAAGTTTAAATTAATCCTTCATCTCTTTCCTTATTATAAACAAGAAGTGTGGGGCTACCAATAATAATTTGAAACTTAACATAATACCTTGTATTTGATTATTCTAATCCCACTAATGGTGACTTTAGTTCATGCCACTTAACCACATTTCTTATCAGATCACACCAACTTGACTTTTCCTTATTGTGGAATTAATCCTAAGATCGAACCATTTCACCTAACTCATTTGAAATTCGAAATTTATTATTTTATTCTATTTTGTTATACGTCACAATTTACATATCCATGTCAATGAGTTTGGCCTCAATGTATGATTCACAATTTGAGACTTAGTTGCTATGGAATTATGACCTCATTGATAGTGTTTTTAGCTCATAAAACTAGGTTTTTTTTTTTTTTTTTTTTTTTAAGTTTAAGGGAGAAGAAATTACCTCATTTCAAGATGTGATAATATTTATGAAAAACTTATGGAACTAAAAAATTAAAAAAATAATTTAAGAAGCTTGAGTTTTACTAACTGAGCCAACTCTTACAAACATAGACACACCCTCCTATCATTGAACATTTTGGGTCATGCTTAGAAGTTCAAATTTTGTCTTAGCCAATTGTGTTTAACTTAAAAAATCATCTTCAACGTGGCGTTATATATTATTAAAAAAAAAAAAGTAAGAAGAAAAATACCAATAAATAAATAAATATAAAATTCATGTTTTACAAGTCTGACTACATATTAAAAATATAATTTAGATACTAAAATTATTAAATTACCATTAATAAAATAACACAAAAAGTAGTTTTGTTAAAAGTATGAGTTTCATGTATTTCATTTGGTCTAGGTTGCACTTTAAAGTGCAATCCTTATAGGGAAATTATTAAATTACTATTAATGAATAATAATAAGGAAAAATTTTAATAAAAATATTTTAGTGATTATAGTGTTAAAACTGTATTTGTAATGCACAATCTAATCTAAAAAATATTAGTTATAAAAGTATTTTAATAATTTCAATACTTAATTTATAATCAAATCTATAAAAAAAACTTTTTCAATATATATATATATGGTTAGTGCTTGTCCGCCTTATTTTTAAAAAATTAAAAAAAAAAAGACAAAAATCAACTTAATGCATGTTTTAAAAATAGGATAGTTTAATATTTTTCAATAAAGATTTATTAAAACAATGTAGTTTTGAGATGATTTTTTTTTTAAATCTTTAAAATGTAAAGCTGATAAGTACTATATATATATATATATATTCCTTATTATCATTACCGGACATGCTTCATGGCTTAGTAATAGACTACTTACCTAGCTTCAAAGCAACATAAAGAAAGAACTCCTTCATAGTTCTTCCCATAAAGAAATATATCTCAAAGGAATCATTTACCCTAGAAAAAGCCAGCCCGAAGATGGAAATGGAACCCATCTTTTTCACTTTTTTATTGAACATTTCTTTGTATTTCCTTTTGGTGAGAGGTTGAACCATATTTGTTGAGACTAATTAGGATTAATCAAAATCGCTTTCAGCTGACTAATAAACCCTAACAGATAAGAGCCCTCCCACTTCTACTTACCTACCAAACACATAATGCAGCTATGTAAAGTTGGCAGCCCTGCCCAAATTCCGCCCCATAAATATCCATAATGGACAAAATTTCGCCATCATTCAATGGAGAAGTGGGGATATAGAAAAGGGTAGCCTCTCTTTTTTTTTCCCGATATCTATGAACCTATTTATATTTAGGTAAAACCCTATTTTAAGTCCTTGACCTAACTCATATATTAGCACATAAGCTCCTAAACTATTTTGTAGACAAATAATTAAGCCCCTTTAACTCTTATTGTTTAGTAAAAAGCTCAAAGTTAACAGAGATACACACGTGAGCTTAATGTTTGTCAATCTATTGCTTGCATGATACCTATTTCCCCATCAATGTGATATGGAAAAAAAAAAAAAAAAAAAAAGAAGATCAAAAGTTGATAATTATATTTCTCGCTTTATTTACTTGTCACTTATGTTAGTGCTAATGTAAAAAGTAAGTGCCACACAAGCCATATGAGTGGTGACAAACATTAACTTCACATGCGGTCATTTGTAGAGATTCATTAACTTAATTTGGGTTTTTATGCTGATGCCAAGGAGCTAAGGGTTTTATTTGCATCAACAATAGTTTAGGGGCTTATATGCAAAAAAGATGTTAGTTTAGGATGTTAAGATAGGATTTTGACATTTATTTATTTGTATGCCTACCCATCACTTTTTGGGACCAATTCTCACCCTCCTGTCATCATCTTTACCTACCCTAACCACTAAATATTTCCTTTTTCTTTTCTTCCCCCAATCTCTCGGTCGGTGTTTTCCCTTGTTGAGGAGACACCATTTTAGGTAAAAAAAATTGTAGGCTAGATTGAAAACAGGCATCCTTTGGAGCTTTATGAGTCATGGATGCATTGGTGGGCCATGGCTTATGAGCTCTCATGTGCCTTTGAACTTGAAAGAGAATGTCTTGAGACTGCAATCACCAAACCAAACTGAAATGTCTCTGGCACTGTGATGCAAATCCATATCTTCATTGTGATCCCTTTTGCTTGTGGGCGTATCTAAGTACACCACCCACCAACCCAAATCATCCCATTATCATACTCTTCAAAAGACAATATTGCCCTTATTTCCTTATCTCACTTCTAATTAGGTTGTCAATTCAAGCCTAATTGAACCTTCCATATAATTTATTCTTGATGGTAAATGTTTTATCTATTTCGTTATCATATGAAACTGGATGTTGGGTGAAATGATTTGAGTAAAAATTACTTCCTTAAAAATGCACTAAAATGACTACCAAGAAACAAAGTTCCTTGTGCCTGGTATAATTGCCAAGAACTTTGGAAACCTACTTAGTTAGGTTCGTTGACTAAACTTCACTAATTTTCCCTAAATCCTAGCCGGAAAGGTGTTTTGGGTCTTGAGCAAGAACCAAGAAATGCCATCTGCCGTTTCCTAGGAAATAAAAATAACCAAACACTTTCCATCAAAAAAAAAAAACACTTGGCCTTCCAATCAATTGATATTTAGTCAGCTTTAGTCAGTTTGAGGTGCATCTCTCCTCTTCTATGAAATCCGCCCTTGACTACTTATTTAAAAAAAAAAAAGAAAAAAAACAAACAAACGGTAATGGTCTAATCAAATTTGGTCATCTGTTTAACATTTCTCGAGAAATCGTATAATCCAACCAAACAAGCGCTTTGTCTTTTACACATGTAGCGATGGCATAAGTCAATCCCGCTTTTTTTCCACCTAATCACTTGTTTAATAATAAATCTCGATCTAACATCAGCCCTGTTTAAATTAATTAATACTCCTAGGATCCATTTTTGTCTGAACACACAAGACCTGTTAAAACTATAATTTTATAGGAGAAAAAGAAAAATTATGATGTTTTGTTATTAAAATTATTAAGATATTTAATTATAATTATTAAATATATGTAATATAATATAAATTTTAATTTTATTAAAATTATTATATAATTATTATTAAATATTTTAATGTTAAAAATATCTAAATATCTTAATTCTTTTTTCTTATTTCATATAAAAACTTTTTTTTCGAAGTGATCAAGACGTCTTGAATTAGTTTGGATGTATCTGGAGAATAATTTTTTAAATTCAATTAAAACCAGGCCATCTAAATTTAAATTAAAATTTTTTTGAAAATTTGCCTTTCCGTTAATTTCTTAAAAAAAAATTGAATCATGAGAGCAAACTCCCTTGGGTCAGAATTCTTCGAGTATATTCTAACCTTTAAAAATTATTATATTAATTTAAAATTATTTGTTTCTATATGCCTACAACAACAAAATTAAAAAAAAAACACACACATATGATACAAATATCAAATTTCTACTCCCACCCCTTTAACTTAATAATTTAACATTTCCAAAGTTTGAAGAGGAAAAAAAATAGTTCTAGTACCAGAGGAAGGAGAAAGCTAATTCTCCATCCACAAGAAACCAGAAAAAACAGGAATTCTCGTTTTATATCCGTTTCCATTCTGTTTGTGTTTCTGTTGCATATAGAAGCTGACGGGGGAGCCGGGTGGGAAATCGTTTCGGAGAAAATGGAGGCGGCTGTGCTGGGTGGCGGCCTCTGGGACGGCGTGGTGGAGCAGACCAAGATGGCTCAGGAGAAAGGTAGTGATCCCCTGCTTTGGGCCATGCAGTTGTCTTCTAGTTTGAGTTCCGCCGGGGTGGCTCTGCCCTCCATGGAACTTGCCCACGTCCTGGTCAGCTACATTTGTTGGGATAACAACGTCCCCATCATGTGGAAGTTTTTGGAAAAAGCATTGATGGTGAAGATGGTGCCTCCCCTGTTCGTTCTTGCTTTGCTCTCAGACAGGTTTTCTGCACTTTCTTTTGTTTCCCCTCGGTTTTCCTGACGTTTTGTCATCTGGGTTTTATCCAAGCTGTTGCCTTTTACCTTTTGGCAGTGATGGGATTGGGGATTGATTCAGTTTTTGTCAACTTTTATTTATTTCAGGTTTCTGACTTTTTCTTCTTTCGATTGTCCTGTTTTTCACTTCCAATTGCTGTGAGAAATGGAGAGATTGTAAAAATGTTTTTTTTTTTTTCTTTCATTGATTTCCACAAGCAAAATAATCTACAGTTTACTTTTGTCTTCTGATAATTGTCTAGTTTCTCATGTTGCTAACTTTCTTGTCCGATAGACTTTATGTCTCATATCTTTCGTACGCTTACAGTAATTGACTAACTTATAAAAAGGGGGAGGAAAGAACTTGGATCTTACGCTTTAAGTCAATTATTGTTTCTCTGAAATGAAAAAAGTCAGCAAAAAAGGGTGTTCTGTAGTTTTATTAAGCTTGGTTTTTGGAGTTTTTTGTTTCAGTATTAAATGTACAAATAACTTCATTTCTGCTATAATTTTTAGGGTGCTGAATGAAGAGAATGTGTTGCATGAATGTAAATGTTAATGCCTTCACTCTCTCTTTGAGTTTTTGCTTTTTATATTTTTAGTGGTCTCTCTTCTCAGGCACATTATTAGCTAAAGATGATAGTATCTTTCTTTCCACAGAGTAATTCGGAGTCGACTTTCCCAGCCAGCAGCTTATAGGCTGTATATGGAGCTTCTTAAGAGACATGCTTTCACACTAAAATGTCAAATTAATGGGCCAGATTATCCAAAGTGAGTTTTTGTCTCTTGTGTTGTATTTGTATATGGGATGATCAAAGTCTTAGCTCCTCTAATCAAATGCTGTACTCTGTCTTTATTATTTAATTTATAGCATCAGATCTTATTCCATGTAATAAAATTCTACCTTGCGATCACAGGGGGTTTATGTTATATGGATTTGCTCCATGTGAATTTTGAATCCAGATAAGGAAGGTTGTAGCCTTTGCAGTAAAACTTCCAGTAGCTGACCTTAATTGGATGATATTAACTATTCAAAAGTTCAGGATAGTAATAATTTAATTCTAATGCTATAAGTATTGCCTAGGCAATAAACAGGTCTCCAGTTTGCCATTCTGAACTTTTTACCCTTTGGTTATGGTCCATTTCAATCTAAGAGGTAATATAGTTTATTTTATTATGATTTAATTATGTTGTCTTCTAATGACATCCTTAGATGTTCTACATTGTGTAGGACACTTGCCTTTGTAACTCATCAAGTTACATTTTAAAATCTCTGTGCACATTGTGATGATGGCAAGTTTATTAGGTGTGAGTGTAATAGAGGATCTACACCTCCATGTTTTCATTGTCTTGGATTTTCCCTTATTATTATACAGGTATTATCATGCCATATAAAGCTGAACATATTAAGATGGTAAATAAAAGCAAAAGATGCTGGCTACTGCTAATAGTTCCATTACTTATCTTTGTAATATCTCATTTTTTGTTCTTTTGCTAAAACTCTATATAAGACAGTTCATCCCTTGTGCCATGAATTCAATTTTCCAATGGAAGATTCAGATGTGATTATGTTTCCCTGATGACGTTGTCCTAGTGATCAAAATGAATATTGCTGTTGTGCTTGCTAAGTTATCATAGTCAGTTTTACATTGGTGATCGCTGTGCCTTTCCCTCATACAGGGTCATGAAATCAATTGATGCTGTTCTACATCTTTCTGAGATCTTTGGCTTGCAAGCTACAGGACCTGGTACCCTTGTGGTTGAGTTCATCTTTGCAATTGTATGGCAGTTGCTAGATGCATCCTTAGATGATGAAGGATTGTTGGAACTTATCCCAGAAAGGACATCCAGATGGGCTATCAAATGTCAAGAAATGGATATTGATACTTATGATAGATATGATGAAAAAAAGATGGAACGTCATGAGAGATTGCAGAATATGAATACTCTGATGGCTATTGAGATAATTGGGCAATTTCTTCAAGATAAAGTGACGTCTGG
Source organism: Rubroshorea leprosula (assembly GCA_020521535.1). NCBI lineage: Eukaryota > Viridiplantae > Streptophyta > Magnoliopsida > Malvales > Dipterocarpaceae > Rubroshorea > Rubroshorea leprosula. The sequence goes on from BPVZ01000110.1 coordinate 618,495, forward strand.
GATTCTTTACTTAGCTCATAGAAACATGTACGTTTTTCTTCCCTAGCCCACTTGATTGGCTTCTGTCTGTGAAGAATCTTGCAATTTTAAATATGGTTTTGCGTGCATTGGACAACATGTTTTACTGCTTAATCAGAATGGAAGGGTATAAACTGTATGCTGGTTGTACATTTTTTTCTTGAAGTGTATATATTGAATTACCTTCTTTTTTGTTTTTTTTTTTAATTTCAATGCACAGGTAATTTCTCTTTTGTTTGTTTTGGAAAATTTTATGAAATTTCTGCTTTGAAATCCCCCGCATTTAGGGTTATGCCATTTTAAATGAATGGTAACCATATTTTAAGCATCATTATTGCTCACTAGTCATGCAAAATGCTCCAGGCCCAATCATTGGATAGCTTTTATCCAGAGATTACAGCTTCTTAGAGCAAATTCATCAGCAGTGAAGAATTCAAAAACTTTAACTCCTGAAGCTCTCCTACAATTGGCATCAGATACTCACATTGTCTTGTCTAGGGAATGCAAAACAAGCTCATTGCAAAAGTTTCATGCAGTCATGGCTTTTGGATCTCTGGCTTCCTCTGCTGGTCCATGCCATGGAGCTAGTTGTTCTGCTCTTTGGCTCCCCCTTGATCTGGCATTAGAAGATGCCATGGATGGTTATCAAGTTAATACAATAAGTGCTATTGAAATTATAAGCGGTAAAGACAAAGCTTATCCTTGTTGATATTCTATCATGATTTAAATCTACACTTTAAGTCCAAGCAAAACTAATCTATGAGATGGAAAATCTTTTTATTTTGGTTTGAAATGTTAGAATGAAATCTTACTTTCATGCCATGTAGGTTTGGTTAAAACACTTCAGGCAATGAATGGCACCACCTGGCATGACACCTTTTTATTCCTTTGGATTGCAGCTCTTCGGCTTGTTCAAAGGGTTGGTATTTGTTACAGCCCATCTTAATTTGTTTCTCTTTGAGTAGTGTCCTTTTTCTAAAATGAGATGGAATATCTTATTTCTTAAGATTATTCATAAATTTTGTCCACTTAATAGTATCCTCATGGCTATTTCATCCTGTAACAGACAAATTATTTTAGATCTTCAAAACAAGGAAATTGTTTTCACTCTATGAATTAAGTACAATAGGTCAATAGCTAATTATTTTCTTGACATCTAAGTTCTCATTTCATAGTACTGGGTTAGCTCTAAATAGTAGTGTATTTATTTGCTAACTTTCAATCGGTGTGTGTATAGTTATCTGAGAAATCTAATTGCTGTGTCTTACTACTAGTATTTGTTCATTCATTGTTAGGAGAGAGATCCTATTGAGGGTCCTGTGCCTCGGCTAGATACTCGTTTATGCATGTTATTGTCCATTACCACTCTTGTGGTTGCTCATCTTATCGAAGAAGAGGAAAATGCACCGAGTAATGAAATTGAATATGGCTCCATTTATCACTTGAAAGAGAAAAAGTTCTGTGGGAAGCGTCGCAATGATCTGATTTCCAGCCTACAAATACTCGGCGATTACCAAGGCTTGCTGAGTCCACCCCAATGTGTTGCTTCTGCAGCAAATCAGGCTGCTGCAAAAGCAATGTTGTTTATCTCAGGCATCAGTGTAGGGAGTGCTTACTTCGAGTGCATCAACATGAAAGACATACCTATTAATTGTTGTAAGTAATTTGTTGTTTTCATTTGTCATGATTTTGGTGATTTCCACATTAAATTCTATGAAAGGAAGCAGGAAAAAAAAAAAATTAGCATATAGTTAGTTCCATGCATTCTTGTAAAGAACCCAGGCACTTCATGTTAGGCTTTCTAATCTTATGTTTGTCCTTTTTAGCCGGAAACATGCGCCATCTGATTGTTGAGGCTTGTATTGCCAGAAATTTGGTGGATACATCAGCATATTTCTGGCCAGGCTATGTGAATGGATGCATCAACCAACTACCTCATACAATGCCATCCCAAGGACCTGGTTGGTCACCATTCATGAAGGGCGCGCCACTTACTCCAGTAATGGTTAATGCCTTAGTTTCAACTCCTGCTTCAAGGTATGATTAGACTACTTTGTCTGAACTTTTATTTCCTTCTCTGGAACTTTCATTTCCTTGTAGCTTTCTGGTTCACCCTATTGAGCCATTTCCAGGAATAGTAATCTACTTTTATTCCATTTGAAACCTTCATCTGCCTTTATACTGACCTATTAAATTTAATTTTATTTGAAAAATTCTTTTTTTTTTTTTGGCCAATTATTTGAAAACTTCACGTTACTCTGATAGTTTCATTGGCTTTGAGGATCTGCTTTTTAATCACATTGACTCATGAGTTTTTAGGTCATGTTTGGTTTAATGGAATGGTTATTCCTTGGTTATTGCATGAAAAGGTAAATTAGTGGGAGAGCATGGCAAAATAGGAATGGCTACTCCATAGTTGCAACTTTTTCCTTCTAATAAATGAGAACGTGGTATTAACCAAAGCCCAGGGCAAGGTGGCTGATAGCTATTCGCCTATTCCCACCTTGTTCCAACTTATTGGTAGAAAATGTGTAATTATGAAATAGCATTCCTACATTGCTGTACACTCTCTATTTTACCGTATTCTCATGCAACAAAGATGGAATAAAGATTCCCTTGCTGATTGAACGAAACATGACATTAGGGTTCTGAATAACATGCTTAACATAGCTGGAGATTACAAACTCTCACAGGCAAAGGTATCTAATGAAGTTAACAAAATTATCTGCTAGTTTCATTAACTTGGCCTGGTCTTCAGTTATTCCTTTTTCTTTCCTGAAGCCAGGTATATCAGTTGCTCTTTTTTGTAAATTTACCAAGGGTAAAGCAACTGAACTTAAGCTAATGGATTTGATGGAAGCTTAACAGAATTGGAAAAAATATTTGAGATTGCAATCAAAGGATCAGATGATGAGAAGATATCTGCTGCTACAATTCTTTGTGGGGCTTCACTTATCCGCGGTTGGAATATACAGGTAATGAGGTAGAAGTTATCTGTCTATTTCAATTTCATTAATCCCTTATACACATTGCAGTACTTGCAATTGCATATTTTCTAAGATGGGACAGTTCTTCCTTTTTACTTTTCTCCTCTGTCTTCTTTGTTTGCTCCTCGATTCTTCATTTGCCCCCAGTGTAGTAGAAACCTCTTCTTATTGTGTTAGTTCTATTTTTCCTGCAGGAACATACTGTTCATTTTATTTGTAGATTATTGTCTCCTCCGGTTCCTGCTGATTATGCTGGGAGTGACAGTCATTTGATTGGTTATGCTCCAATGCTGAATGTCCTGATAGTTGGAATGGCATCTGTCGATTGTGTCCAGATTTTCTCACTACATGGCTTTGTATGTTTTCCTTCTGGATCTAAGTGTATTCCACTGTTGTAGATGAGATATGCTGTCTACTAATTGAAACCTTTTTACGTCCACAGGGAATAATTATTTTTTGCCTTTTGTTTTTCTTGCCAGGTACCCCAACTTGCTTGCTCATTGATGCCAATCTGTGAGGTTTTTGGATCATGTGTACCCAATATCTCATGGACTCTCCCCACAGGGGAGGAAATCTCACCTCATGCTGTTTTCTCTAATGCATTTGCTCTTCTTTTAAAGCTATGGAGGTTTAATCATCCTCCTATTGAACATCGAATTGGTGATGTACCAACAGTTGGATCCCATCTGACTCCTGAATACCTCTTATTAGTCCGAAACTCAAACCTTGTGTCATCGGAAAACATCCACAGAGATCGAAAAAACAGAAGACTCTCGGCAGTTGCAAGTTCAGCATCTCCAGAGCCAGTGTTTCTGGACTCATTTCCAAAACTAAAAGTCTGGTACCGGCAGCATCAAAGATGTATTGCTGCAACACTCTCTGGTCTTGTTCAGGGAACACCTGTTCATCAGACAGTTGATGTACTTCTTAACATGATGTTCAGGAAGATAAATAGAGGAAGCCAGTCTGTAATTTCCGTTACTTCTGGAAGTAGTAGTTCCTCTGGGCCTGGGAATGAAGATAACTCTTTGAAACCTAAGTTGCCTGCCTGGGATATACTGGAAGCTGTCCCTTTTGTGGCTGACGCAGCTTTAACAGCTTGTGCTCATGGAAAGCTCTCTCCTCGTGAACTGGCTACAGGTTAGTCTTGTTTTATTTGAAGATTAATGCTCTGATGGATTTGGTAAAAGCTATGCTATTATAACTTGGATGTTTTACTGTTCAGGGTTAAAAGATTTAGCTGATTTTCTTCCCGCATCTTTGGCAACTATAGTAAGCTACTTCTCAGCTGAAGTCAGTCGAGGTGTCTGGAAAACAGTTTTTATGAATGGTATGGATTGGCCCAGCCCTGCTGCAAATTTGTCCAATGTTGAGGAGCATATCAATAAAATTCTAGCTGCCACTGGTGTTGATGTCCCTAGCCTTGCTGCAGGTTTCGTTATTGCCATCTTCCATTCTGAATGCCTAAGTTTAACTGAGAATGCATTGCATTGTTATATCATCCCATGAACTTAGACACCCAAAAGTAGCCCCTCCACTAATAAATAGAGCATGTTTTGTTCCTTTATTTTGTCATTAAGCTATATGAACTATAGATAGAATCACTTATAAAACTCTACAATAGATATAGGAGCTAGGAAGCATATTCATAGTTAGACATGGTTCTAATTATTCAAGATATAGTTATTTCAAGATTCTGATCAATTCTTGTTCTTCCATTAGGAGGGAGCTCTCCCGCTACTCTTCCACTACCTTTGGCTGCCTTTGTAAGTCTCACAATCACTTACAAAATTGACAAGGCCTCAGAAAGATTCCTCAATTTGGCTGGTCCAGCTCTGGAGTCCCTTGCCGCAGACTGCCCTTGGCCTTGTATGCCAATTGTGGCTTCCCTATGGACACAAAAGGCAAAGCGGTGGTTTGACTTCCTTGTCTTTTCTGCATCTCGTACAGTCTTCCTCCATAACAGTGATGCTGTGGTTCAGCTTCTTAAAAGTTGTTTCACTGCCACCCTTGGCCTGAACTTTACGCCTATATCAAGCGGTGGTGGAGTTGGAGCTCTTCTTGGTCATGGATTTGGATCGCATTTTTCTGGTGGGATTTCACCTGTTGCTCCAGGTATTCTTTACCTACGTGTCTATCGATCCATAAGAGACATTGAGTTCATAACAGAAGAGATTGTTTCTGTCTTGATGCATTCTGTTATAAAGATAGCATGTAGTGGGCTTCCAAGAGAGAAATTGGTGAAGTTGAAGACGACCAAAAATGGAATGAGATACGGACAGGTTTCACTTGCTGCAGCAATGACTCAAGTGAAACTTGCAGCTTCCCTAGGGGCTTCCTTGGTATGGTTATCTGGTGGATTTGGTCTGGTTCAGTCATTGATAAAAGAAACTCTGCCTTCTTGGTTCATATCTGTTCACAGATCCGAACAGGAAGAAGGATCAGGACTGGTGGTGAAGCTTGGAGGCTATGCACTTGCATATTTTACCGTGCTTTGTGGAGTGTTTGCTTGGGGAGTTGACTCATCGTCATCATTATCAAAACGGCGTCCTAAAATCCTTGGGACACACCTGGAGTTTCTTGCAAGTGCACTTGATGGGAAGATATCTCTTGGTTGTGACCAAGCAACTTGGCGTGCCTATGTATCGGGGTTTGTGAGCTTGATGGTTGGTTGCACTCCAAATTGGGTGATAGAGGTGGATGTAGGTGTGTTGCAGAGACTGAGTAAGGGCCTGAGACGATGGAATGAAGAGGAGCTTGCCCTCACATTGCTAGGGATTGGTGGGGTTGGTACTATGGGTGCTGCTGCTGAACTGATAATAGAAAGAGATTGATAACTCCCCACTTTGCTCTAATCTCAGTAAATTTTTTGTAGGATGAAATTCATGGTAGTTTAATGTTGATACAAGAAAGTTGTGTAGTGATGTAACTTATTTTCTAGTTGAAAGGCCTGAATTTTACTTTATGGAAGATTTTTATCCTTTGTAGAAGGAACTCTTGTACATAGAATCTCTATATGAAGCAGAAAAAGAGAAGGTTGCAAATTACATGTTCTTTTTGGCCTATGAAAGTGAAGATTGGCATGCATCTGGGAATTTTCAGATCTTATTTACCCCAACCAATCAAGTGCAGTTCATTGCAGATACAAAATAGCTAAATCAAGAGTAAGATTAAGTGATTAAACCCCCAACTCTATCATACAATGCCACTATACCCATATGATTTATTTATTCTCTCACCCTGCATTGCAGTTCTTATGGACAATACATCATCCCACCTCCCTGCATCTGCATATATGTTTGATAAAAGAACCCTACCACCTTCGTGAGATGGTTCCAACCTTGCCAAATTCTCTGCAGCTTTTTCTGCTACATTAACATTTCCGTGTGTTCTACATGCAGCCAATAACGTGCCCCAAATAACAACATCTGCCTTCATGGGCATGCTCCCAATCATTTCCTCAGCTTCTTCTAGTCTCCCAGCTCTGCCCAAGAGATTGATCATGCAACCATAATGTTTAATACCAGGATCTATATTATACACACTAATCATCCTCTTGAAATACCTTTTCCCTAAATCTACCAACCCAGCATGGCAGCATGCAGTAAGTACACCAATGAATGTTACAGAATTTTGTTTAATATGAGGCCTTCTTTCCAAGTCAGAATATATCTCAAGAGACAAATTCGTACGGCCATGCATGGCCAAGCCACATATAACTGCATTCCATGGTGAGACAGTAGATGTCTTGTCTCTGATTTCATAGAACATTTCTAAGGTGGTATTGATGGTTCCACATTTGGCATACATGTCAATGATTGCTGCACTAAGGTTGTCACTGAGAGAAATGCAGTTATTAAATACATATTCATGCAACCATCTTCCTTCGTTCAATGCTCCTAAACAGGCAATTGCAGAGAAGACACTGGCCAAAGTTGTTTGGTTTGGCTTCATTCCACTAGTTATCATTCCATGGAAGAGCTCTAGGGCGAGGTGTGGCTGCTCATTCTGTGTATACCCAGAAATCATTGAGCTCCATGAATAAACATCTCTTTCGGGCATTTCATTGAATATCTGCCTTGCCTTCTCAATCATTCCATTTCTTATAAATGCTGCTATGAGAACATTCCTAGATGCAAGATGATCCTTAATTCCCAATTCAAACTGCAAACAAGCAAGATCAATCCTGCCACAATATGCATAAAAATGAATGATAGTTGCTTGGACGAACTCATAACAATCAAACCCTGCCTTTACAATTGCTCCATGAAGTTGGAAACCCTCCGTGGTTGCCCTTTCTCGTGTGCATGCTGACATTAAATCCACAACCATAACATCAGTAGGTCCCAAACCATCACACAACATTGCACGGTACATTGCCAAAGCTTCACTTAGCCTATTTACTTGCAGATAACCGTTAATCATAGTACCCCATGAAACTACATCTTTTGCGGGAAGTCTCTCAAACAAATCCCTAGCCAATTCAATAAGCCCTGCTTTTGAATACCCATTTAACATCACATTCCATGAAACAACATTTCTTTCTGCCATCTCATCAAACAAATACCTTGCATCCCTTAAACTCGAACAAACACAATAATTATGCAACAAGTTTGTTGAAACAAGAACAAATCGATCAAGATGCAGCTTAACCACCAAAGCATGCAGCATTCTGCAATCCCAGATTCCACCTAAATGTGAGGAAGCAGAAATCAAATTCACCAGCGTTACCTTATTAGGCATCACACCTGCACCTCTCATGTCCTTAAACACCCCAACTGCCTCTTTCCAACACCCATTCTGAGAAAAACCCATTATCATGGTCGTATAAGAAACACAATCCTTCACAGGCATTACCTCGAACAGGTGACGAGCGTCATCGAACCGACCCAATTTCACAAACCCAATGATCATAATATTCCAAGAAACAGAGTCCAAGTTAACACAAGAATCAAACAAACTCTTAGCATCCCCAATAAGCCCGCATTTCACATACATGTTAATCAAACTGTTTCGAACAAAAGTGTTAGAATTGAAGCCGGTCTTCAAGACCAGGCAATGAATCTGCCGGCCTTGAGCAATGGCCAAACGGGAAGCGCAAGATTTCAGAGCAGAGACCAGAACGAGCTCACAATTGGGGACTTTGTCGCTATCTTCTGTGCTGCAGAGTGCGTGAAGACGGTTGAGAGGAAGTGGGGTTTTGGCGGTTGAAGTGCAGAGGCATTTGATGTAGGTTGGTGGAAAAGAAATGAAGAAGCGAAGTAGAGACTTGGGTTGGGGAGGAAGGAACATGACACGAGACCATTAGGATCGCTGCAGTCACACTCTGTGTATCCTTCTTCGTTCATAAAATCCATTCAACAGAAGAACATAGAAAAAATTTTCAATTTGGAGGGAAATAACGGTATAAAC
>BPVZ01000110.1:642711-652871 GCA_020521535.1 Rubroshorea leprosula
TAAAAAATAATAATTAAAATAATTATTCTTAAATCATTTTTCTTTTACGGTTAGAGAAAGCGAACAGGATGGGAGATAATGTGTGACACGTGGCAGATGATGGCTCGCTCGTACTCGTGACTCATGGGTAAAGTGCATTTTTATCTTTGATTTTTTATTCAAGTGATAAACGATAATTGCATTTAATAAGGGTCAACAAATTCATTAATTTTATTATATTTAGTAAAACAATTAATATAAAAAAATTTAAAAAAATTAAAAAATGTTAAGTGAATCTTTTATAAGAAAAATTGTGAGAAATTTTTTTAAAAAATATAAGAAAAAATTTAATGATTAAAAATTACATAAAAAATAAAAAATAAAAATGTTATTTTTATTTTTTATTTATCATAATTTTAAGTATATAAATTATTAAAATAAATCCTAAAGGGAACATTTCTCACAAAAGTAAACCTAACATCCCTATGTGCTTTGCAGGTTCATTAAAAATAAATAAAAAAATTTTAAGATTATTTGTGAAACTTTTTGCTTTTAGTAAACATCATGTATATTGTTACATAATAATAGAGTATTAAATGAAAAATATTACAATCATAGCATTCTCATTTACTCTAACTAGGTAGACTTGTTGATAATATCATTTCTATTTGTATATTTTGTTGATAATATTTATAGCCAACAACTACATGAGTTGAGAAAATATGTATAAAATTTTAAATAAGTATTATATAATTTAAACTATATTAGATTATTTAACTTAAATTATTATATAAATATAAATTTTTCATTAAAAATTATAACATTATTTAATAATTTTTATTATAATTAATTACAATTTAAATTATAAATAAAAAATTTATAAAACGTATAAGTACGAAAATAATAAAACCTGCTTTCACATCACCTTACCAAGAAATTTTGTTGATAAGCGATTTTAGATAGCTGTCGTGAATGCGAAAGAGATGGGAAGGGACCTCTCGTGAACGCGAAAGAGATAAGAAGAGACTCTTTGGAGAAAAAAAAAAAAAAAAACCTTAATTTAATGATTGATTCATTAATTATTAGTTTAATTTTATTTTAGTTTAGAAAGTTAATTTTTTAAAATAATTTATAAATTTTATAAAATATTTTAAAATAATCAACTATATAAAATATCTATAAGTTTCAAAAAAAATTAAATAAAAATAAAAATAAAATAATTTCAATCAATAAAGCAGTTCATGTCAATAATTGTAATTTATGTTACAAAAGAGAATTGTAAAAAAAAAAAAACTAAAGTAATATGTGATAAAATTATAATTTTTCAAACAGTGAAAAAGAATTTATCATCATTATTATAAAATTAATTTTATATTAAAATTAATTTTAATAAATAAAAATTTACAAAAAATATAATTAAAAATTAATTTGATTAAATGAATTGAGATTATGATTAAAAAATTAATAAGTTAAAGCAAATAAAAATAAAAATAAAAATAATTAATAGAGAAATTTAAAAGTATTTAAATATAATAAAAAAATTTAAAATATAAAAGTTATTATACTATTTAATATTATTATTATTATTTTGAAAAAGGATAGTTGTTGTCTTGGTAAAAATATTTTTTTTTTTTGAAAAAAAAAAAGGCAATGGGTAAAAAAGTTTAATTGGTAAAATACAAAAAAGGAGAATTGACTACAGTAAAATAATAAAACATTATGTTAAATGCAAAATGCAACGAGATTCGGTTTTCAGCATCAGGAATGTTTTTTTATGTTGACCTTAATTAGGATGCTGAGCAGCTGAAGTCTGTTCCGGGTCTACTTAAAATAAATATGGTTTCGTATTTCAGATGGATTATTATATCTGCCTCGAAGTTGATGGGCAAAACAACCTTCCCCGCTTAAGACCTACCCAAGATTAAAGAAATGGCATGGGCTGCTGGAGTGTAGATTCGACAAATCTGTGCTTTGAAGATCTACTTGCATGAGGGAGATGAGAGAGGAGAGATATAGGTTTTTCTCGCTATCTCGTGTTAAATATTAATTAAATTTTTGTATAAGAAATTTTAAGTTTAACCTTTAAAATATATAATAAATAAAATATCTATATAATAAGAATAGAACACACAATAATTTTAAAATTTAAAGTTGTGCAAAATTCTATGTACTTGATTTAAACTCACACATCCATAACCAATATAAAATAAAAATCCCACAATTAAGGTTTTTAAGCGACTATAACATGACAAATATGCCTCTTTAGGCCTTGGCATAACGATATTAAGTTTCAAAATATATACTCTCTCCATTCCACAATATTAGTCGTTTTAGGTTGAAGTTTTTGTTTTCATTTATTTGTTGTTTTGGGCAAATCAAGATTTCTTTAATTTTTACTTTTACTTTCACTTTTATTCTCCAATAAAGACTTAAGAGTCTTAAGCTTTTTGATTCTGGAAAAGAAAAAGACTCTTCGCCTTCCTTCATTTCATCTGAATTATGAAAAACCTACAATATTCAAAATGGTTATTCAATTTCTCTTATATTTCCAATACATTAAATCTACTCTTATTGACTTTCAAAATTTCCATTTAACAATGATTCTTAGAGGTTTGCCATTACAAATTTTAGAAAAAAATCAATGGAAGATAGAGAACCAAAGGAGGGGAAGAAATTTGTGTTAGATGCTGATTTGAATGCCCCTACAGTAGAAAGAATGGATATTAACTTGAATACTTCTCTGGAAGAAGGAATTGACATTAACTTGAATGCCCCAGCTCGTCGTGAATTGAATATCGACTTGAACATCCCTGCTGATCGTGGAATGAATATTGACTTCAATGCTCCCACTTGATTGGATATCAACTTGAATGCTCCTGCAGATCTTGGATTTGATCTAAACAAAAATGCAATACCACAAGTTTTTGTAAAGGAAAAATTGCAGCAGGTATGTGAAGATATGCTAAAAATTTTGTTTCCATACTATTTTTAAGTAATCACTCTTGCAATATGGAGAAAGGGGATAGATTAGGAAATTGGAAACAAAGGATAGAGGCAGAGAATTTTCCATTGTAAGGGGTTCTAACCTCTGGGTTTTTGGTCTAGCTTTTTCGAAATCTTGCTAGTGGTAGAGAAAAAAAAAAGTAACTCTATTGGAGATGGAGGGTAGAACCAATCTCTATCATATTCCTAGTTCAGAAATTGAATAAAAGTTTTTATTCTTTATTTTCATGTGCATTTTATTCTATTAGTAATTGGTTAACTTTGGTGAGAGTTGTTTTAATTCCTTGATTGTTTGGTTTATAAACAAGGTGATCTGAAGGGTTTTAGATAAAATTTTTGCAATGCCCACCAAATGTTTGATGAATGGATAAAGATATGTGCACACCCGGGTCAACACCCGGGTGTGCACACTCCCCCATTGAAAAAAAAAAAAACCCAACCCCACCCAGTCCCTTTTTTTTTTGTTTCTATGTGGGGGTGCACACCCGGGTCAACAGCGGGTGTGCACCAATCAGCATCCTTGATGAATTGTTTGAGTGGGGTTCTACTAACTTTTTTTGCTTGGTAGAAATAGGAATCATGTGACACGTAATACATGTATGTTAATTGCATCAAACAACCATATATAATTCTTCTCCATTGAATAATCAATGGATAACTAGTGCTATAATGTGCATATTTATGATTGCTTCATTGCTATAATGTGCAGATGATTTAATTGAATTGTTGTGCCTATTGAGAATGGACAAACTACTAAAAAAAAATTGATGGTTGTCTCTATACTAGTTAAGGGTGAAACATAACTTTATTGTGTACACTAGGAAAAAAGATTTTTCTTGCATTGTATTCATTGACTAATTAACCTTAATTAGTTTTATAGTTTGAGTTGGTCTTATTGTAGTAAATTATTGCAATTAAGGTCTCAATAATAACTTTAATGATTCACATCTTATAGTACATTTTTTTTACTTTCTATTACATTATGTTTTTTTCTATTATTATTATTATTATTGAATAGTTGATGGGAATGGCTGAGGGAAGTAACCAAGAGCATGCTAATTTTCATATATATATATATATATATATAAATATAAAAACCCTTTTAAGCAGTGATATACATCAATGACAAGAAATGGTTAAAATAATAGGATAACTAGTGCATGTTAAATCCTTTCATGAGATTAATGCAACAATAGGAGATGTTTCTTTCTCTTTCAATAATTAGTGATACAAGCTGAGTTATTATATAAATTCATTAAAACCTTGCAACAAGAAAAATAAGTGATGTAGTTAAAAGGATATTTTTCAAATGACTTCAAATACAAAAACCTGATTTATTAACCAAGTGACCACAATTCGATCACAAAAGGTAGAAACTGATGACAGAAAGTTTAACTTAAATGATTGAGAACTTCTTGTACGAAGGTCGAATCAGATCTCAACTGGGTAGGAAGTTGGCCTATATTATCTAATGTTGCTTTCTTCATATGTGGAATTTTATAACTATTGCCCCCATTAACCTTCATAATTTCTATCATACATGATTGTAATGTTAGAAATATGTAGTTTGATTTAGTTGTTGAGAAAGCTTCAAATGACTTCTCAATAGGATTAATAAGATCTTCAATATTTTTTGGGGCCTCCTTACATTGTAAGGGTTGAATGGCACTAAAAAACCCAAGGTCCAAGACATTTAAATCTCGAGAGTTTGCTGGTTGGCACATCAATCAAATGTCAAAACCTTCTTTTGTGGCAACTCGACAAAATTCTTCATCATTACGATCAATATGTGTTCTTGCATTGTCTTGCTGATGAAAGATGGGATGCTCGAAATCCTCTCTTGGCCACTTTGCTTTAATCATAGGTATGACTTTATCAATCAGACATGCTTTTATGGTTTCTTTTTTCACTGAAGTAACTGCTTTTGTCTCTAATGTACCAGCAACTCAATTGACACTTGTTCTTTTAGTTGGCTTTTTGGTAATGAAAGGAAAGACACAAATTTTCCTCGAAAAAAGTTCATTTCCCTGCGAATCAAACCTTGGGTGAGCTATGACAGCCATAAACATAACCTTTTCAATATGATTCTTGCTTCTAATGGTGCGTAACTTTTTTTTTCAATAGGTAGTATGTAATAATTTTCAATCTTCTTTGTCATATAGAACCATTTTTCGTCAATATAAATTATATTGTACGTCCTGACGAAAACTGGATCATGTGATATACTAGCTCTCTCAAGCATCAAAATGCAAAATTGCAATCTAGCACGCTTATGTTCTTCATTCAACAATGGCTTCATAGCATTTGAGTACCGCTGTATTTCTCTAGACTTTAAGCATCTAAACAATGATGTCGTGTTTGTTTTCAATGACTTTGCTAAAGATCGAAGGGTCTTTCTTCTTTGAAAAGGGATCTCAGACATTTGAGACAAGTTAATTTGGACCCTTTTACAACCGCAGTTTGTCTTTTTGTGAGATACTTCACTACCAATTTTTAACTGTCTCCAAATGCGTTGAACAGTTCGAACAAACACCTTAAACTCTGATGCCACTATTTTTGTAGTACCTCTCTTCAATTTTCCATCAACACTTTTTCACAACAATACGCTATATTTAGCTCAACGGGCATCATTGGACAAATTATTAATAATCTGTTTGCGAGACATCCACATTTATATTCTACTCATCAATATTGCCTGTTATTAAAATACAATAATATTAGAAAATTAAATTTGTTAATACAAAAATGAACTCAAATTGAAAGTATAATTGAACTAATCTTATAAAAGCCAAATGACATTAGAGTTCTATAGAAAAGGTTTAAAATAACATACCAGTGAAAGGCATATCAAAACATGATAAAAAAAAAAAAACAATATGCAAACTAAAGAAACTCAAATTATTAAAATAGCATACCAGAACATGAACCAAAAAAAAAAAAAACAATAATATGGAAACTAAAGCAAAACTAAAATTATTAAAATATTATACCAAAACATGAACCAACAAAAAAATGTAAACATGAGAAAAAAATAAACTTAGAAGAAATTATACAATTCAATTAAACTACCAAAATTATTTTTGAATGAACCATACTATTATAGGAAGTAAAACTTTCGTGGGAGGGGCCACAACACTTGTAAAGATTTAAAAAAAACACACCTGTATCTTCTTGTGAAAAAGCATTATCTATGCACGACATCACATTTAAGTCCAATGAAAAATAATTTGATGAAGAGCCATTCAAGTTTACATTTGTTTCAAACTCAATTATGGGAGAATCTTGATGGAAATTGATGTCAATGTTCAAAGATAACAACTAAAATTAATAAAAGAACAAGAAAAAAAAAATTGGTAGCAACAACTCAAAACAAGAGTTTAGTACTAGAATATAAAGGAAACGTACCTATAGTAATGTTTGCTTCTTGTTGCATATGTTAACCATCATCATTTACACATGGCTCCTAGTATAAGTCCAATGAAAATTGATTTGACAAAGAGCTATTTGAGTTTACATTTATCTCAAGCTCAATTACAGGAAAATCTTCATTAACAATATTCAAATCGGGAAGAACCACCCTTGCTTCCTTTTCCTATGTATATTCCCCAATAATAGGAACAATATTGAGATCTAATTCACATAAAGGCATTTGTTGCTTTGCCATAGCACCAATTATCACTGTTGAGATGAGCATCAACTTGGAGAGAGAGAATTTTATAGGCAATTTTTCTAGCGGGAAACAAAATTGAGGAACCAAAATTAGAATATATTTTGGGTGGTATTAGAATGAGAAATAAGTGAAATTGAATTGAATGAAGGTGTTGGAAACTTGGAATTGCAGCTAAGTCTTTTGGTGATCGAAACGACGGTTAGAAGAAAAGATCAGAGGGAAAGGGAACCGGCTGGTAGATGGAACTCCTTGAAGAAAAGGGTTAAATTGTCTTTTTATTTTATTTACCACTAAAATTAAGAATAATTAATCATTGTCTTAATTCTTGTGCAAAAGACTTAAACGACAAATATAGTGGAACAGAGGAAGTAATAAATAAAATAATAATTTGAGTAGACATAAAGTTATTAATATTGTTAATTCTATTTATTTGTATATAAAATTGTTGGTTATAGATAAAAAAATGAAAGGCATACAATATATATTTTTTATTTTAGGTGGCATAAAATTATAATTTTTTTATTCTTTTATTTATTTTACTTGTATATCTACTATTAGAATATAGAATTTTTTGCTTTATTTAGAAAAAAATATATAGCTGCTAGATTGCTTAATGTCGTTGGCAGACATACAATAATTTTATAAAAAGAAATGCCATGAAATGGGTACAGGGTGCTGACCTGCTAGGGAAAAGGATCAGGAGTTGAAGAGCCATGGCTGGAGGGTTGAAAGTGTTAGGTAGGTGAGTGAAAGTATTGAGACACGGTACTAAGCTCGATAGCAGTCCATAATTATTCATCAATTTATCATCTTGCAAGGGATTACATGTGTTTGAACAAAATCCGAGTTGAGCTTTAATGGCGTTTTGAGTTTAGTTCCCACCTGAAACTAGGATTTGATTGTTTAACCAAAGCTAAAGTTTGAGATTGAGGAATTTGGGAATATGACGGGGCTTGGGCCGCATTACAGGGTCGGCGAGTGTGACATTGAAGACATGAAGTTGCCGATCCATGGGCTTGAAGTATTAGGCTCTCCTGGCTAAGCCTAGAACTTTTTGGCCCAAAAAGAGAATTTTCCATTTTATCAGTGGCGGTCAATGGGTCCGGAAGTAAAGGTTCCACAGCCGTCAAATAATCTAAGAGGGGTGACCGGTTGCAATCACGTGTTTTTCCATACACACCAATTTTTTTGCGAAATAGTAATTATCCCCCTTTTTTGTTTTATGTTGGTTGCATGAGGCAACCGTATTTTTAAATTTTTCAGGCTTAGAGTGAAATACTCTCAAAACCTTCAAATTAAACACATCTTAATAATATGTTTAAATTAAGGGAAGGAAGGTATTTTACTGTTGTGATTCATTGGTGATCACTACAGTCCAACAAAACTACCGGTAGATTGTATCCTGATTAGTAATAAAATTTTATCAAAAGTAAAATACTATCCTAACATTTAATTTTTAACCATTTTTCTTATAAAAAAAATAAAAAAAATGAAGAGAACGAAGGGAAAGAAAAAATTTTATCTAGTTAAAAAAATTTAAAACAAAAAACTTCTTGGTTTTCGTGCACTGTTTGGGGCCGCTCCGACTTGTCCTCCAGCGTTAAGATAGCCAACAGCGCCGTCTCCGGCACGGGATCCCCCAATTTTGGCGTACCCATCAAGGAAAAGACACTGTTGTCCCGTGGGGTGCTATTCAAGTGCGGGCAAAACCGATTTTAGTAAACTGTCCCTAAAATTTTAATGCTTTTTAAATCTTTCGTCTCTTAAGATTTATCTCTTTTTCTTTTTTTCTTTTTTCTTTTTCTTTTTTTCTGTTTCTGCTGATAATTTGGATTCGAATTTCTATTTAAGGGTTGATTTTTAGGACATCATTAGCTCTGAAATTAACTCAAGAGGGCTTTGAGTTTTTTGTTTGTTTGAGCAGATAATGTGCTTCAACCTTCAAAGTGTTTTTGTTTTTTTTTTTTGTTTTTGGGTACATTTCAAACTTCAAAGTGTTGATCCTACCGTGGCTTTTGCCTTTTGGTCTGATTCTAGGAAGGTACAGGTTTTTCGAGGGAAATTGTGGTGCTGGACATGTAGAAAACTAAAGAAAAGAGTAAGAATTGAGATTATTGATTTGTTTTCACTGTATTGTTTCTTAATAAACCATAACAGGAACAAAAATAAAAAAATCGTCCTTTTTTGTTTTGGTATCATCATCTAGTATTTGAAAGTGATAGTAACTGAGTTAGGTTGAATCCAATAAAAGAAACCTCTCTCGATATATATTTTTTAATTTATAAAATTTGAATTTAAAATTTTATTTAAGAAAATTAAGTTTCTTTCGCTTAGGTCAATAAGTTGTTAATAAAATAGTCTATTCCATATTTTAAAAATATAAAATTTTAACATTTTTCAATGAGATTTTATTGAAATAAAGTCATTTTACAATGATTTTTCTCTTAATTTTTGAGAGATAAAGTTAAGAGTACTATTTTTAATCATTCATCTTTTCACTTTTAATCATTCATCTTTTCACTTTTAATAATTGAGATTTATTATAATTTTTTAAATAAAAAAGATAATTATCTTTAATAAATATAACAAAATGTGAATAAATTTTAATTATTAAAAGTAAAAAAATATAAATAGTAAAAAATTTATATAAATGTAATATATATATAAAGCTTATGTATAAGTAAATTCTACTCATATATATATATATATATAGGTGTAAATATATGCCTAAATATGTACAAGAGCATTGCCTTTCAACGTTGCTCAATCTTTATGCTCTATGATCAATAGTTTCCTTTTTCTGATATTCTTGACCGTTGCTCAATTTCTTTATTCTATGATCAATAGTTTCCTTTTTTTGATATCTTGTTTCCTTACTTGGTTCGTGGTTTTACAGTCATCAATGGACAGTCTTTAATTTGATTCTGTTGAAGCTTTAGGGTCATTTCTAGCTCCAAGGATGAAACTTGACTTTACATGTTCAATCACTTTCAGTCATAAAAGATGGTTAATTTAGGAGATTAATTAGTAGGTCCTACTTCAGTCTTAACTATTTTGTAAGTTGAGTCTCTGATTTCTGGACTGAAGTCAATTGCCGGGTTACCAGGAGTCCTGTTCTGGGAATTATAGAGATATAAAAATGGTTTTCATGTCCATCTGGGGTTGAAGGCTCAACAGCAGAAGAGATTTATTCAAGTACTTAATTCTTACGTTAATTTTGCCTTATGGTGAGGAGCAGGAGCCCAGGATTGGCTCCCCAATAGGCGTTCGGTTTACTTAACTTTTCTTGGAATGCTTACACTTTATTGTCAAAAACTAGACACTTTATTGTGCTTTTGTCTCATGGCTGTCGTTTTTCAAGGTTTGTGGGGTTAATTTGTTATGGAATTTCCGGGTCCATTCCCGGATGGTGTTATTGCCACAGCCACTACTGTTAATATCACAGCTTTTTTTAATTATTTGACTATTATACCCCTCATTTGAATCCAACTGCAGCAGTCACCACCTT
>BPVZ01000110.1:737193-748299 GCA_020521535.1 Rubroshorea leprosula
TATATATATATATATATATATTGGAAAGGAGGAATGGGTTGGACTCGAACTCGAGTACTGTGTGAGAATTCCTATGTGCTGCTTAGCTCCGATATTGATCAGAAGCTTCTACAAGGAAACGTGGAAATGTCATGTTTTGCTTGCAGAATGGTTGTGCCAAAACTGCTTTGACCTTCGATCTTACGGATTTAATTAATTATGTGATTATTACAACGCAAAGTGGTAGGAGACTGAAAAGTTGTGACACTCTTGGTCAACACGCACTCACGAAGCCTCCTTCCTCACCTTTCCTCTGTTCCCACGGACTTATCATTACATCACCCCCAACGTCAGCTGATGTCAGAAGCCAAAATTAAGATCATTGTGACATTGTCTGATTTTGAAACCAGCCCCACCACCCAACTCCTTAAGTCTTTCAAAAGTGAGGATTTTGTTCAAATTTGCGTACTTTTTTATGATTTCATGGTCCAGTTTGTAGATATCAGAAGAGAAATGAATAAACCCAAGAATTTCCTTCAGAATCTGATTAAACCCTTCAAGTTTGGTTCAGGTAAAGGTAAAATGCAACGGTTTTTTAGCAATTTGTTGATGGGTTTTTGTATGTGAGATCGTTGTTTGATACTGTTAGTGTTTCTTGGGTTTCAGAGGGACAGAGTGAAGAGGAATTGGAGAAGATAGCTCAACAGGAACAAAAGCAATTTCCTTTTGAGACTTTAGTTGCTGCAACCAAGGATTTTAACCCATCTCACAAGCTTGGCGAAGGGGGTTTTGGGCCAGTCTTCAAGGTAAGATCTTCGTATTGAAACTCTGTTTGCTTACCCAGAAAGTTGAGGAAAAACTTTGGAGCATTTTGTTGCCAAACTGGATTAAATTTAGCATTTTTTTTCCTTCCTTTTTTCTTTTTTGCTTGAATTAACACTGATTTTTATGGTACAAATGGATTGGCATGTGCATTTTTCATATTTTTTCCATGGTCACAACATTTTTATGAGACATCGATAGCTTAAGAAAATGTCATGGACGCCCTAATTCTTGAAATTTTGTTATTGAATTTTCTGAAGAATGCATATTTTTATTTTCTCCAGAATGCATATTTTTATTTTCTCCAAATGAAGCCCTATAGAACTATTGGCTTTGAGAAAATTCGAACAATATGACCTTATAACACAACTTAGTTAATATCTGTGGTTTGACCTATCAAGCCTTCGTTTTTTTCTTCCGATTTTTAACATTTGTTATTCTCAGCTAAAAAGAGGCAAAGTATATCATATTCTCAGTAGATATTAACAGATCACATATATATACATTGTCCATGTATGTTTTATTATGAGAAACTAGAAATTCTTTTTAGTGTAGTTTATACATTGAAATCTCGTTACATGTTCAGTTATAGGAACTGTCAGAAACTTATTATTATCTTAGGCTCTTACTTTTGTGTGTGGCTTTTCGGGTAGCAAAGTGTCTCCCATAACACAGAAACCAAACAAAATGGTTAGGAGTCCTAACTTGATAGTTGCTTGTCAATTTATAGGGGAGGTTGGATGATGGGAGAGATATTGCTGTTAAGAAGCTATCCCATAGCTCAAATCAGGGGAAAAAGGAGTTCATGAATGAGGCTAAATTGCTATCACGTGTGCAGCATCGAAATGTTGTCAATTTATTGGGGTATTGCGTGCACGGCATTGAGAAGCTGCTGGTTTATGAGTATGTGCCTAATGAAAGTCTGGACAAGCTCCTCTTCAGTAAGTACCTGTTATTTCTTTGTTCTTTTCTTTTTATTCATTTTTTATTTGCTTGTGCTTATTAGATTTTGTATTGGCAAAAGAACGAAGCACTATGCAAATTATATTTGTTGATTTAGATCTCTATTTTAACAATGGTTCTATTTACCCTTTCCATAAAATTTTGAACCTCTAAGACTTTGCATAGGATTGAAAGCTGAAAGGATATAAAGTTTTAAAATCTGATGGCAGGCTGGACAAATTTCCTCCCTTGTTGTGTAGCCTACCATAATATAGAAAGGCTTTCATTTTTTCCATGTTCTTATCGTTTCTACTAACTATATGCACAGATGTCCATTAGTCCCATTGTCTTGAAGGAAACCACATGAAAGAAACTTGGAGAAGAGTTATACTAGGTCATATATGTATGCCCTTCTCTTCAAATTTTGTGGAACGATTTGTTATTTTCTCTGAATTCTTTCAAGATGTGCAGTACCATGGATAATTGAAAAGTTTCTGTCTTTGTAGGAAGGCAGAGGTTACCCAGTCAATTCTGAGCACTCAGTATTTAAGAACTTAATTACTCTAGAATTTGCTTTGAAGTAAAGCAACTCTAATTAGCATATGTACTTTTAATAAATATATTGTTTACTACAGAGGAGTCAAGAAGTCAACTTAAGCATAGTATGGGCATTGTGGCCTGTCTTATCTATCCTGTTCATCCATACATGCATGTGAGCATCCATTTCTTATGTCTTAAAGGAAAAAGGAGAACTATGGTTCAAGTATGTGACTGTAAAACTCTGAATCTTCATTCAAATGGCCTTCAATGAAGGAATTTTTTTCCTTAAGTTTGTGGGGGATAGATTTTTGGATTAGAAGTGAGATTTTAGTTTATGTTACGCTCCCTGTTATACTTATAGCTTCAACTGTTATCCCATTCCACTCTTAAGTTAAAACCTTTTTCTAAATGAGATTATTTGCGATCATTTTAGCATGCAATAATGTTTGTTTTTGAGTGAGAAAACAATGGTTTGAGATTGAATGGTATTTCTGCAAAAATCATTTTGATGAACCATAATTGATATTCCTTCCTTGAAACTGTTTACTTTTGAATGGATTATTTACACCATAAATTAATCAGATGATTTCATCATGAAACTTCAGTTGCATGCATTAAATAAAGATAGCAAGAATGAATGAATAAACCAGCTTCAAATGGTTTAGTATTGTATATCTTAAACTGGTCCGCATGAAGTTAACGATTGAGTCATCCTGGTGTATTGTTTGTTTTTCTATTGATTTCTAAATTTGTTGTCAATTTGTTTATTTAATGGTCATTTTCTGTCTCTAGCCTCAGAATGTAAATTTTGGTGCTAGAAAGTGGGTTTGAGACCTCCATGGCTTGAGACAACATCATGTATAATTGAACTTCAAAGTCAGTTATTCTCCTTTTAATGTCTGACAGTTGGGTTCTCTGATTTTTCTAAAAAAATGTGACTCTTTGTGAGAATTGGCCTAACTTTAGGATGTGAATTTGAATTGTATACCCAAATCAATGAAATATTCAGTTCTGGTAAAAACTTGGCGGCTCATAGTGGTGGTGGCACACCAGTAATCAAATATATCCCATTTCTCAAACAACTAAGTTGATTGTAACATAAACAAATAATATTATAGTTATTGATTTCATGCCTTTGAATAGAATAGATTAAAATCTTTTGTAATCATAGTAATTCTGAATGTTACAGTCTTTGTGTAGAATCCAAAAAAAAAGAGGAGCTTGACTGGAAGAGGAGGTTTGATATAATCTGCGGTGTTGCTCGGGGATTGCTTTACCTTCATGAACACTCACATTATTGCATCATCCACCGGGATGTCAAAGCCAGCAATATTTTACTTGATGATAAGTGGGTCCCTAAAATAGCTGATTTTGGCATGGCCCGCCTCTTTCCCGAGGATGAGACACATGTCAACACCCGTGTAGCTGGTACCAAGTATGTTCTTTTACATGGTTTAAACCTTAAATTCTTGTGACCTTGCTGTAATCCTGTACCTCCTTACATCATCAAAGGTGGTGGTAATTTATTTTTACTTTGATTCTTGTAAGCAGTGGATATATGGCACCAGAGTATGTCATGCATGGTCACTTATCAGTGAAGGCAGATGTCTACAGCTTTGGGGTTTTGGTTCTGGAGCTGATTAGTGGCCAGAAAAACTCCACTTTCAGTTTGCAATCTGAAGGACAAAGTTTACTTGATTGGGTGAGAAAAGGATCATGTCCTATTGTCCTTGGTTATTCGTTTGCTATGCTCATATTTGTTGCTGAATAAAATCTGATGAACTTAACTTATAGATTAAGGTTTTAACTGAAATTTTTGTTTAAATTTCAGCAGTATGTGAAAAGGTTAAGGTTAACAAGAAGCATTAGTGGCTTACTAACTTGCATTTGTGTTTTGCTATTTGCTTGCAGGCATATAAGCTCTACAAGAAAGGCAAGAGCTTGGAGATAATGGATCCTGCATTAGCAGCATCAGCATCATCCTCAGCAGCCCATGAACAAGTAGGTTTGTGCATCCAAATAGGATTGTTATGCATACAAGCTGATCCCCAATTACGACCCACAATGCAACGTGTAGTTGTGTTGCTATCGAAGAAACCTGGCCATCTAGAAGAGCCAACCAGACCCGGAACTCCTGGTTCTCGGTACAGAAGATCCCGCAGGCCTCCTGGAATGTCATCAACTCATGGAACTTCTGGGGAAATTGATTCTAGAACGCTTGATACAAGCCTTAATACTAGCACAGCTTCTGCATCTACGTCAACCCGTGCAAGCCCTAGGTTAGATCCGCATGGGAAGCGTCCCATGCAGAATTAGATTTTCGTTATATTCTTTGTGCATATATGTTGTTTCCTTTGACTATTGTGAAAATTAGTTGAGACAGTGCAGAGGTGTATAGAAACTCTAAAATTTGGATTTCTTGATTTCTCAAGTGTTCTCTTACTTCTTTTTTTTTTTCTTAGAACTAATGCAATTGGAGAGTGGGGAATAGAATTGCTAAGGCTCGAACCTTGTGTTCTCTTATTTTTGTTTTTAGCGACAATGAAATTGGGTTCAGTTTTCATCAATGGTGATAAATCTTGTAAAAAAGTAGTTTATTTAAAAAAAAAAATTTATTTTATAATTTAGACTATATTAAATAAAAGAATTGTTATTCTTTGACTTTTTTCGTTTGTAAATTTTTCTCTTTTTTTTTATTTATCAATAAGAAAAAAATTTGGTAATAATATAAGAAAAATTTTTAGATGCTAATGCTCTATATATATATATATATTATCTTCTCACGCCATCCTTGGTTGGACTTCCAACAAGTGCAAAGATCAACCACTTGTGACAGGTACACAATTATGTATGTGGTTAATGGTAAGGATTTAGAGATATAACACTTAAATTTTATTTATTTATTTATTTTTTTGAAATAAGCAATGGATTTAAATTTTAATTTTCAAACCAATTACTTGCATTAATCCCCTACCTCTTAATATTTAATTGTATTGTAATTGTCTTAATTTTTTTTTAAAAATAAACCATTTGTAATGGGTAATTTTAGAAACATAGGGAGTGGAAATTACATCAAGAAGGATTGAACCTTGACTGGGAGGATGGAGCAGCTGTCAGGTGACCATGCTGTATATAATTAATGAACTCAATTTCTTTCGTGGAGATTTCAACAATTGTTATTCGTAAATCGTTTTGCTTCCAATATTCCCTCTCATTTACGTAATTATTATAATATTGGTTTTGTTTAAAAATTTAAAAACATGAAACCTTTTTTTTTTTTACCTTAAAATATTTGTTACTTGATATTATAAAAATTTAAATTTTTAATTTTAATTTAAATACAAAATTTGAAATTAATAAGTATCATGTTAAAAACATTAAAATCTGAGATTATGTTTGGTTGAAAAAAAAACAAAAGGAAGTGGAGAGATTATATTTTTAACTAATTAGTCAAATTATAATATTAGTTAATATTACAATTTAATTAATAAAAAATTATAAGATTAAAAAATATTTGCAAAGAATACTTTATTTTTCAAATTAGACTTTTAATGTATAATTTAAGCACTACAATTGCTTAAATATTATCAATAAATTAGAAATGATTTTTTGGCACTTATTTTTCTTAGCATTAAATTTTTAATATTTAAAAGTTACGTAAATCTTAATTAATTTAAAATTAAATTGAGTCCAATCTTTAAAAAATAAAATAAAGAAAAACAACTCTCTCAACATATATATAGCTTGTTTTATAAATTTAAAGTTAAAATTTTACTTTAAAAAAAACCTGAACTCATACAGTTTAAAATAACGTAATGATAGTTTTAGCACCTATTTTTCACTTCATTCCTTTCACCTCGACAAGACATTTCCACAATGTTATCATGTCATTTTGTTTTAATCTCATCTTTAATTTTTATTAATTCGTTTAATTTAAATGAGATAAATAATATTTGTATATATTTATATACTTTAATATTGTGCCCATATGGTAAGATTTATTGTAAATTTTCATTTTAAAAAGACAAAACCGAATTAAAACAATGTGACATAGCATTCACGTAGAGGTAAGGAATAGATATAAAAAATGAGTGTTAGAAACTATTTTGGATAGTAATTAAGAGTCCTTCAAAGTTGTGCTTAAAGAGTAAATTAATTACACTTTCTCTCTATAATTTATATAAGAAAATCAAAAGTTCAATTTCATTTTTAACATCAACGTGGAGATGTTTTTAGTTAGATAATTGATAAAATTAAAATAAAGTTTTATTTTTTCTAACCACTAATAAGAAAAGATGCATTTATTACATTATTAACTTATGTTTTTAATATACAAGTTAAACAAATTTTTTACTTTTTATTTATTTTTAATGAATTTAGTTTTTCTTTTTAACTTTTTAAATATAAATTTTAAATAAAATTTTAATATATTATATAAATAATAATTTAAAATTTTTTATTAAATTAAAATACACAACAAAAACTATATATAAGAAAAAAAATTCAATTATTATTCATATAAATTATTAAAATTTTATTTAAAATTTATATTTAAAAAGTTAAACAAGAACTATAAAAAAAATTACCGAGTGGAGTAATTAATATGTAGAAAGAATTTTATTAAGATTAATTTAATAAATTTATAGTTTTATTAAATAAAATAAAAAATTATTGTGTATTTTAAATGGTAGCAAATTATATAACTAAAATTATTAAATAAAGAGTAATCCTTTAATATTGAGGTTTTCTTCTTATGTAATATATTTTTTAAAATTTTAAATTACATAATAAAAATATTTTTTTTATTTTTTAACACACTTCACTTATATATTATACAATTTAAAATTTAAAACTCATTATTTTTACTAAAAAATTACTACTAAACTTTATTATTATTAACTCTTTTTTTTAACATGGAGAATTATAAAGGAATGAAGGATTTTTTTAAATAATTAGTAGAAGTCAAATTTTTAACTAATTAAATTCAAATATTACGATTTTAAAAAAATCATTAAATCTAAAAACTTAATTATATTATTAATAATAATTTTATTTGATAATTTTTATATTATAATTTAAATTACAAAATAAGATTTTCTTGTCCTAAGTAGTTTAATAAAATCGTAGCCTGCACTGCTTTCCACGAAAAATAAGATTTTTTTTTAAAAAGTAATAGTTAAGAAATTAATTTTTTAATTAATTGTTAATAATTGGAGATTCGATCTCCAAATTGAGTGAATATTTTACCCCTTCATTGAGACGTGTAACCATCAAACTACTTTAGTTCAAAACTTTCAAAATGATGATAGAGAATCACCTCACCCAAATACTTTAAAGTTTGAAATCAAATCATAACGCCTAAAGTCGGATTCACGAAAAATAAGATTTTGATAAGCAAAATTCTGTTTATTCAAGTGTGGGATCATTTTCTCATAAAAACAAATTGTACGGTGGATAAGATTTTTGATTTTGGAGCAAGGAGGCACGATGAATGATGCGTGGTGTATAGCATGAGGAGGAGGAGGACGAAGAGTACACTGACTCAAGTCAACTCTTGATTTGGAATTTAGACTTTAGACGACATCGATCTCCCCACCCTCTCTCTCCCAGGTTTTCACTTTCACTTTGCTCTTCCTCCTCCAGTCCTCCTCTCCTCCAAAGTCCAACCCACGGGATCGAATCGATCATAAGCCTAACTCTCTTCTGTCTCAACTGGGCCCCACTTGCCGCACTTGGACACTGATCTGCTACCTTTTTATCACATGCGCACTCCGCGCAAAATCAACTCAACTCAACTCAATGTTGCCGGTTGTGGTTTTTGTGATATATTAAAAGAATTTTTTTTTTTAAGATTATTAAAATTTTAGTTTTAATTTTTAAATAGTATTAATTTATTAATTAATTTTAGTTTATTAATTAATAAATATCAAATGTTTTATAAATTATTAATTAATAGTTATAATCATTAGTTAATTTTATTAATTAAATTAAACAAAATTAGTTTTTTAAAAGATAATATTTTATAATTTTGATAACTTTAACATTTTTATTAGTGGTTATAATCTTGTTTAGTGTTGCCTTACTCATTTTTAAGAAAAAAATTTTGAATTATAAAATGAGAGATAATTATTTTTTTATTTCTTAATTTTATTATACTCGCGTATTATATAACTCAAACTAAAAATATTTTAATTTTATTAAAAATATTTTACTTCTACTAAAAAAAATTTATTACTAATGTGCTTCTACTCATGTAGTTGGCAACCTACACATGTTTTTTTTATTGGTTTGCATTAGGAACAACTTATAGTATTTGCGTTAAGGGAAATGGAAGGGAGGGGAAGAAAAAGAAAAAGAAAATTATTTAATTTTTAAAAATATTAAAAGGGAGGGGAGGAAAGAACTTTTGTTTACTTTATTTTTTTTAAAATTTAATTAGTTATCAAAATGAAAGAAAGAAAATGGTAGGAAATGAAAGGAAACAATTCCCTTCTTCTCCCCTCCCTTCCCCTCTCCTTCATTCTTCTCAACGCTAATATAAGATTAAGGTTAACCTCAAATTAGTCCTCATGCTTTTTTTAATATATTTATAATAGTCCTTATATGTCACCTTCTGTTTTGTTCATTTTCATCTTTCTAGAAAGGATAATAAGAATTTTTCTTTTTACTTTATAACAATCAATTATCTATTATTTATAATCTTTTAGTTGGCCTTGGATTCAATCATTTTAGTTTTGCTTTACGATTAAAACTAATCTAATTCTTATATATATGTCTAATTTCAATAATTGTCATAACCTCTCTTATAATTGTAACAAGCTAACCATGTTTTAGTTAATATATCTTGTTCAAGTGAGAAAAACTTATCAAATTTTCATATCACTAAAGCAAAAAGAGTTTTTTTTTTCCTCAACGAAATTGATTGCGTAAAATATTAAAAGAGATATGGTTAGTTGACTTTTTTTAGTAATCCGGATGCTAATCTCATTAGGGTGTTAGGCTGTATCTTGTGCGGGCTATATATAGTGACTTGATTTTCCTTGTTAACCTCAGCCAACTAGGAATAATACATGAATTTACAAAGCTTAGTTTAAGGGCAAAGTGGAGGAAAATTAAAAAAATAAAATAAAATTTAAAGTTCTTACATTGGAATTATCCCCATGGTTGAGTTCAGTAGTCTGTTTCACAAAATAGAAATACCCACGGACCCACGTCTTTTATAAAAATTGTCTTATTTAAAAAATAAAACAAAAAAGAAGCATAAGGACTATAACGAATATTTCACGAAAGTATAAGGACCACATTAATCTTGTCGAGTGAGAAGGTGACACGACACCGGGGTCATGCTTTGTTCTGTTGTGCGCAGGGAATTATGAATTATCACCCAATTTTGAAACGCTCGCTTTGAAGTGAGGGACCAGGGACAAACCGGTAATTCCAGACACCAAAATCTGATTGGACACTGTACCACGTCATCAATCCTCGTGATCAGATTTTAAAAAATCCACACCCGTCCGATCTTCACCAAACTACCCTCCCCTAGCCGTTCGATCACCCCCCGATCTCCTCCTCCTCCTCCCTCCTCAACTCCTTTCCGGCATTCCCACCTTTTATATCTAACCCTTCACCTCTTCTTCCTCTTCACAACAGTCCCTGTCTCTCTCTCTCTCTCCCTCTCCCTCTCCATCTCCGTCTGCCGCTCTGTTTCCGATCGAATCGCGTTAATGGCGACCGAAGATCCGACCAACGCACAGCCTCCACAGTTCTCTCTTCCGGACTACTCTCAGGTACTCAATTGGTCGAGTTTCAGCATTTCTCTCCTCAATTTTGGTTTCTGAATTTTATGGTTTCTTCGTTTCTGCAGTTGATTATGGAAGCGATCGATGCGCTCAACGAGCCGAATGGCTCCAGCAAGTCGGCCATTTCGAAGCACATCGAGTCCGCACACGCGGATCTTCCGGCGATTCACTCCATGCGGCTTACGCAGCATCTCAACAAAATGAAGCAGAGCGGTCAGTTAGTTCTGGTGAAGAACAATTACATGAAACCAGATCCTAATGCACCACCAAAACGAGGCCGCGGCCGGCCTCCCAAGCCTAAGGAGCCGCTTCCTCCTGGAACCGTTTTGCCTCCACCAAGACCTCGAGGCCGTCCGCCAAAGCCTAGAGATCCTTTCGCGCCACCTCCAAATCCGAAAAGCACCGGCGGAACCGGAAGACCTCGCGGACGTCCTCCGAAGAAGGCTAAACCTTCTTCTGCTGCCGCGCCCGCATCAGCTCCGCCTCCAGCTCCCGGCGCGAAAAGAGGGAGAGGTAGACCGCCGAAGGTGAAACCGGCAGTAGCGCCCGTAGGCTGTTGACTGAAGTAACAAAGTACAAAGACAAAGAAGGAGAGAGAAAGACGGAATTAGGCTTTTTTTTTTTTTTAATTTATAACTTTTTAGGTGTTGCTTAATTTTCAACTAATTGATGTTTTAGCTTTTTTTTTTTTAATTTTTAATTTTTGTTTTAATTATGTTGGGAGTGTTGTAACTGTCGTGACTGTAATTTCATGTAAATTGTTCACCGGATATGTAGGCTTTTAATTTATCCTTCTTGAGAATCTTTCTTTTTAAAAAGAAAAAAAGAAAAAGTTATATAAAAAAAAGTAGTGATATAAAAAAAGAAAATTTAAGATTAAAATTTATAATTAGTGAATGTAATATAAATTATGTTATTAAATAAATTAATATGTATAATATTAAAGTTTTAATAAAATTAAAAAAATAATTATTAAATAATACATAATTTATTTTTTAATATTTTAATTAATATAATTTATATT
>BPVZ01000110.1:775128-789270 GCA_020521535.1 Rubroshorea leprosula
ACAAATTAATTAAAATAAATGTAATTTTAAAATATTTTTTATTTAATTTTTTATAAATATAATTGATAAACATTTTTCCTCAAAAGTTTATTTCCTACTTCCTATATATTTCGCACCAAAAAAAAGAAAGGCATTATATTTGGCATTCTATTTGATAAGGTTCTTGTGGTATCCATTTTCTATTTGGTAAATGAGAAATGATTTTAAGATAATTTTTTTGTTTTTTTTTTTTATAACCAAATGTATCATTTACATGATTAGTTCTTTTTATTCATATGAATTTCATAATATTAAATACATTAACTCATTTAATGATATGTAAAAATTGTATCAAAAAATGATATAAAAAAATTGTTGCTATAACACCACCCTTATAAATTTTCTGTGGTGTCTTTTTCTTTAGGGGAAAGTGTCAAGGCAGTACCACATGTTTTCTTTATAACTGAGGGAGAGGCCACAAAATGGTTCTGACTCCAGACATCACTTGTTAGCTAGGTTAGCATATAATGCTTCTGCATATTCATCATGAGTTTCCCTTCTATCTTCTTAACAATTAGATCTTTCTCTACTTCTTTAGTTATAAATTAGCAGGAAATCACAACATGGAGGCTTTCAACGGAACTGCAGTGGTAAATATGACAGTCAAGAAGCTGGAACCTGTTCTTGTTAATCCCGCCGCTGAGACATTCAAGGGACTGTATTTCCTTTCTAATATTGACCAGACATTTCCTTTTCCCATAGAGATTATCTTTTCCTACGAGGGAAATGGCATGGGAAACGAAAATGCAGCTGATGCTATGAAAGAATCACTGGCTAAGAACTTGGTCCAGTTTTATCCTCTTGCAGGTTCACTTACGTTGGGGTTGGATGGGAAAATGCACGTTCAATGCACAGGAGAAGGTGTGCCGTTTGTTGAGGCTACTTCGGATTGCACGTTGGAAGAGTTGGGTGATATTAGCTACATCGATTCCAAGTTTCGTCAACTCATTCATTATGTAGACGGTGTCGATAGCATACTCAACGTGCCCTTATTGACTGTGCAGGTAATATTTATGAATTATGATTATGATATACTTACCCTATGTGGGTGAATCTATTGCAAATTTTTTTTTTTTTGACAGATTGGTTTGTACTTTCTATGCATCTTGAGAATAATCCCCTTTTTATCCGGCTAATAGCAAACCATCTACACTTGAATTGGAAAATTTATGAAAAATTGCTCATTAGCTTAATTAAACAATCAAACTTTATTGAATAAGGTGGTGTGTTAACCCTCTAACCAATTAAGCTACTAACTCTTTAGCTAGATGTAATCTTATAAAGGTTTAGAGGATCTTGTCAATTTTGTATTTGAACAGTGATTAATGCACTATTTAGTTCAATATACTATTATACCTTTAGATAAATTTCATATTGTCAAATCATGAGAGAGAAGTTAGGTATATAAGTTAACACCCATTATATGTCCCCTTATTGACGTGTTATAAAATTGTGAGGGCTAAGGGGTTGAAGTGAACAATATCAATAATGGACTAAGTCATTATAAATGGTATAAGGGTCACCACGTGTCCTCTTGAATGGTGGTGAAGCAAACTTCAGTGAGGACATTGATGCTGAGTCTTGAAAGGGAAGTGTATGTGACATCCTTGAGTCTTGAAAGGGAGGTGTGTGTGATACCATTGAATCTTGAAAGAGAGTGTCTCTTAAAAGGAAAACGTACGTGACATCCTTGAGTCTTGAAAGGGAGGTGTATGTGACACCATTGAATCTTGAAACACTCATTATCCTAAAATTGAGGTCCGAAGGGCTTAAGTAGAAAGTATTGATAGTGGATTGGGTTATCATACACAACCCACACTATATTTATTAAAAATTATTATTTTTAAATTTGAATTAAAGATTATTATTTTTAAATTTGAATTAAAAAATAAAAAATAAAAAATTACAAATTCTAATAATTAAATTAATAACTGTTATGTATTGTATTAAACTAAAAAATATATCAATCATTTTTCTTTTACACTTTGTTTGAGAATCAGCTTTGTTTAGTACATTGTAAAATATATACGTTCTTAATCAATTTGTCAACTTTTAGATGACAAGATTCAGATGCGGAGGCATTGTACTGGGAATTGCAATGAACCATATCCTTATGGATGGAGAAGCAAGCTTATATTTCCTGAAGTCTTGGGGAAAAATTACCAGAGGCATACACTTATCTGTTGAACCATATCTAGATCGATCCATATTATCTCCAAGGCAGCCTCCTATTCTAGACATTCCACATCCTGAATTCGTGAAATTGGAGACAAAAACGTCCACCCCGTCCTATCAAGAATCTCGAGTCTACCAATCCTTCTGCTTCAAACCTCAAAAACTCCAACAACTTAAGCAATTGGCAAAGGAAAAAGGATCAGTCACCAATCCTACCAGCTTCGAAGTAATATCTGCACTTATGTGGATCATGAGGACCAAGGCTTTAAAGACCGAGCCCCACGTAACAATCAAGCTCCTTACAGCTGTGGATGTTAGAACAAAAATCAAGCCGCCAATGCCTGAGTGTTACTTTGGTAACTGTTATGCAGTGTCATGTGCTGTGTGTAAGGCAGGCGACCTAATCGAAAAACCTTTCTCCTTTGCTGTTAAGATTGTGCAAGAGGCCTTAAGAAAAGTGACGGACGACTACATAAAATCCACAATCGATTACTATGAGGTTACTAGAGATGTGCTCCAGGCTGAGAATACTGCCTGGATCTCCAAGTGGAGTCGACTTCCGTTCAATGAGATTGATTTCGGATGGGGAGAGCCTATGCAGGTTGCACCAGCATCAATGGTGTGGAATTTCGCTGTGACAATATCGCAGAGAAGGGAAAGTGGTAATATAATTTTGACATTGGGGTTTCCTGAGTCTGTCATGGAAAGATTCCGGAAGATGATGCTGTTGGAACTCGAGCAAAAATAATGCCATCCATACAATCTGTGTATTGAAGTGCCGAACTACTTAATTTATGCATCAGAATAAGAAAGCAAGTAATTCTCATAGGTGTGGGTAGTTATATTGTACGGTGTGTACTCTGCTCAATTAACAAAGTTGAGCTACCATGTTTAAAACTAAGGTTGTGAGTTTCTTGTTTCCAGATGGACAGACATTTAGCTGTGGGTAGTTGTATAGTACAATGTGTACTGTGCTCAGTTAATTAAGTTGAGCTACCATGTTTAAAACTAATGTTGTGTGTTTCTTGTTGCCAGTTGGACAGACATGATTCTCGTAAATGATACTAGAAACTCGTTTAGGCTCTTAATTAAGATTGAAGTTCAAATGGGATGATTAAAGGGCCAATTGGTAAAATGAAAAAAGGCTTAACCCCTCAAATAGCGCTTTAACTTACTATATTTAAGGTTATTAGCCTCCCCGCCTATATATTTAGGATTATGAGCCCCTTAACAACATCTTTGAAGGGAGTTGGCCCAAAACTGACGGTTTTCATGCAGTGTCATGAAATGAAATACCCGTTTCACGGGTCCTACTAGTGACACATCAACCCAATTTCAAATGGGTTATTTTTAAAATGATCCTTAAAGTTTTCAAATTTCAAAAACAATTGATCCTTAAACTTTTAAAAAATTTTGAAACTTATTTCTTTCTAATCCCCCGTGTTCTCTTGTCTTCTTTTCCCTTCTCGGCTTCTCTTCCATTCCTGACTTCTCTTCAATTCCACACTCGGTCTCTCCTATCAACACCGCATTTGCATAATCACACCCAATAGTTTTTAGCTTTATATCTCCCACAGTTTTTTTTTTTTTTTTGGCCACTTACATCTCCCACAGTTAAAGTACATCTTTGTGTGAACAACCAAGAATCAAATATTTTCCCTAAAATGTCAAATTGAATATTAAGATTATTGGTGCCAATTCAGCTTTAGTAAAAATAATTATATATTAGAGGTTAGTTGATTCTCACTGAAAATATTAATTTATCCTTGTTATATATTTTTTGGTTCATATTTATTCCTTTAATATTGATTTTAAATTAAAATTTCATAATAAGTACCAATTTTCAAGATTAATGGTGCGAATGCGTCTTCCCTTTGAGTTATCATTCCTCTAATATTAATTTTAAATTGGTACATACAACTCTTGATTTCCACCAAAAAGCAATATTTTTATTCCCACACCTATTTCCTCCGCATCCACTTGTAATTCCTTATAAGTTTAAAAAGGAAAAATTCCTAAAAAGTTAGTACTAAGAAAGAGAGACATACGATGAATCACATTCCAAGTGTTACTTGTTTTAAGAATGAATTAATAAACTAATAATTTTAATGTAGATGATATTGATGAGCTGAACAATTGAAAGAAATTTGGCTGCCCAGAAAAATAAAACATTTTTAACATCTCACCTCTAGATCTTTGAGTTCCATCCACTATCTCTCCTGTTCCCTCCCTCTGCGTTTTTTATAATTTTTAGTCAAGCTCCTAAATGAAGATGCTTGGGCTTTTGCAGGAGATGCAGTGAGGTTCAACTTAAATCTTTTTAGTTACCACCCTCCGATATCTCTCTCTTTCCTCTCAACCTTAAGAATGTTGTTCGATTATGTAGAATAAAATTATTTATTAAATATTATAGAAACACTTGGTTGGGAAAAATGGGATAGAGCTCATTTTATTTGTATATCCCTACTTATTAAAATCATGCACTTGGAGGAGATAGGGGAGAGACTCGAAGGGAAGAGAAGGCAGCAATGGAGAGGATTAGAGGAAGGAAAGAAGGTTTAAAATTTTTGAGGTTTAAGGACCAACTGCACTTCTTTAAATTTGAAAATTTTAAGGATAATTTTTTTTTTAAAGAAAACCAATTGAAATCTAACAAAATTGGTCTTATGTGTCACAAGGTGGGGCCGGTGAAACGGCTATTTAATGACTTGGTATGAAAACCGTCATTTTAGGGCCAATAATCCTAAATTTATGGGTGGGGGCTAATAACCTCAAAAACGGTGAGTTAAGGGACTGTTTTGGGGGTTAAGCCTAAAAACTGGGACTATAAAGAAAACAAAATGGCCTCACCCCACTCTCTCCAAGCTCACGCCATAGAGATGGCACTAGAGGGATCATACGGCTTTCAATTAGTCCAAGAAGGAACTGAACCCACCATTAACCCTTCTTGGGGATATATGGTATAATTAATTTAGGGATGGTCGCTATTTAATTAAAGTAAAAGGTGTTGGATTTAAGTTGTATACATGACACGAGTTGTACGAGTTAAAATCCAAAAACAGAAAAGTACATGGATCATTGCCCATCTAAAAACCAACAAAAACAGTTGAAATTTCTGGTTTAGAAACTCTGGGAAACCAATCCTTCATTTTGGTTATGCGAAATTTCCGCCTTCTGCCATCCCAACAGAATTCCCTAGTCAAACCTCTGGTGGGTTGAATTGCCAGTCTTATCATCACCTCCAAAAATTTCTTTCAAATCAAAAGGACTTTAAATACCAGAGTAATGAAATTTTTGCAATAATTCACCACTTCAATATTATGGCAAGATGTTTCAGCTTCACCGCATCCCGAGATTGGTTCTACCGGTATTCCTTCTTCAGTGCCGGCCTCCGGTCGGTCACCACCGATCTCGGTGAGGGTACCATCATGCATTGTTGGGTGCCGAAAACCCATAATAATTCCAAGCCCAATCTCCTTCTTGTCCACGGCTTCGGCGCCAATGCAATGTGGCAATACGGGGAGCCTTTACGCCACTTCAACGCCCGGTTCAACGTCTACGTACCGGACCTCGTCTTCTTCGGCGAGTCCTACACGAGCAGGCGGGACCGGACCGAAGTGTTCCAGGCTCAGTGCGTGATGAGCATGATGGAGGCGCACGGGGTGCACAGGATGAGCCTGGTGGGGATAAGTTACGGTGGGTTTGTGGGTTACAGCATGGCGGTGCAATACCCGCAGAAGGTGGACAGGTTGGTGCTGTGCTGCAGCGGTGTTTGCTTGGAAGAGAAGGATATGGAAAACGGGCTGTTTAAGGTTGCGGATTTGGAGGAGGCGACAAGCATTCTGTTGCCACAGACACCGGACAAATTGAGAGAGCTTATGCGGTTTTCTTTCGTAAAGCCTACCAAAGGGGTGCCATCTTATTTTCTCACAGATTTCATTGAAGTAAGAATCTCTTTTGGCTTAACAAATGCCTTTTGAGATGAGTGGGTATCATTTTAATGAACAATTATGAGAAAAGATTAAAACAATTTTACTACTGTTTTAAAAATTTAGATGTTTTAGTCTCTTCCATAGAATTTTATTTAAATGACTTAGTTATTTTAAAATATTTTTTTAATTTTTTATAATACAAGTTGATATTTATTTTTTAATCAAATATAAGTTTGTGGTTTTACTATTTGAATTCTTAGATCGCAAAACTAGAACTATTAAACAAAGACCATCTCCCCATGTAAGAGAGTCTCAGCAAAGTGCGAATCGCACAACATATTTCTGATTAAATATGATATTATGTTTCAAAAAGAACTGACAATAGAGATAGATTAGTTTCAGTCTGGATGAAAAAATATCACTCCAAACAATAATACCCCAAAGGTTTGGAGACAAGGAAAAGAAGACAATGCCATTAGTTATTTT
The DNA here is from genome assembly GCA_020521535.1 of Rubroshorea leprosula. Classification (NCBI taxonomy): domain Eukaryota; kingdom Viridiplantae; phylum Streptophyta; class Magnoliopsida; order Malvales; family Dipterocarpaceae; genus Rubroshorea; species Rubroshorea leprosula. The sequence continues at coordinate 781,761 of BPVZ01000110.1, forward strand.
TTAAATTCTTTTATTTATTTTCTGGAAACAGGTGATGTGTACAGATTATGTTGAAGAGAAGAGAGAATTGATCCGGACGATACTTAAACATCGAAAACTTTCTGATCTTCCTCATATCACGCAGGTACAGGCTGCGGTTGTTGTTAAACTATTTGATAATAAACGATACAATATAAAAGTAACCATTCATTTTCCAAAGTTGTTTGCATCTCTTTAAAACTTGAAATTTAAGACCTATAATTTGAAAGTTTTATTTCAAGCCATTTGACAATAAATCGTACAATGGACCATCTGTGCTTGCTTTCGCTATGTTAACTTATGATTTTAAGTGTAATGCTGATAAAAAGTACTAATTTATTGTTGTTCCTTTTGGGGTCTTTATAGCCTACATTGATAATTTGGGGAGAAGAAGATCAGATATTTCCTTTGGAACTAGGACAGAGATTGGAGAGGTGAAACAATTTTCTTCACTTTGATTAATTATTTGATTGTTAAATATTTATGGATGGTAAATATATATCAATTACAACTCTAAAATTTTTAAAAATACTATAATCAAAATGATGTTGTTCGGGCCATAGATAAACAAATGTCTTAAATGTTCAAAACAACTTCATTTGGATTATAGGAGTTCTAATAAATTAAAAAGTTAAAAATTATATACTCTGTACTCTAAATATATTCACATATTTTCTTTTACTAATATTTACCTCTCTTAATCATTTTTTTGCACAGGCATATAGGGGAAAGTGCGAGGTTGGTGGTGATCAAGAATGCAGGGCATGCTGTTAACCTTGAAAAGCCCAAAGAGTTCATCAAGCACTTAAAAGTCTTCCTCCTTGATTCAATTTACTCTTCTTCTTAACCTTAATTCTCCGAATGCATAATAGTTAGGGATAGAACCGAATAAGATGAATTTTTGACGAGCAAATCATGAGGTGTATCTATATTTAAGATTTTGTACAAGGCACAATATATATAGAGTTTTCACGATTAATCTTGGGTGTGGGTCTTTGCGCTACACTCCAAATAATTTGTGTTATCTCCTCAAAGCTATGCATCCCAATTTTTTTTTTCAAAACTTAGTTAAAAACTATTTCTATCTTAAAAGTCAAAATTTAAATTTCCTTTAACAAATTTTTAAATTTTTTTATAAAAAAATTTGCTTTGTAAACTTTACCAACCACTCTCCTAGTGGTATATAAATTATAGAGAATCTTGTTGAAATTTTTGATAATTTTGATTGTGTAGTTGAAAATAGCCTAAATAAATCAAAGCGATAACATAATTAGTCTAAATTCTTTCGACTTCCAATTTAGATGTGTTGAATATTAGTCTTACAATATGTTCCTTCCCTTTGGAAACTGGTGGAGAATCGGATTCAGGTTTTTTTTTTCTTTAGTCAAACAGATGTTTTGGGTCCCAATGCACTTTTCCTGCTCTGAGATTTTCCACAAATTTTCTTGTTATCATTTTCCTTTTATTTAGCATAATATATATTGAGTTTCACATTTTTCAGTTTGTATTATATTGAGATTATTAAATCACAGTACCATTAATAAATGAATATAAGAAAAAGTTTTATTAATAATATTTTAATAATTTTAGTATCTCAACTGTACTTTTAACATGTAATTATATATGAAAAACACTTTTTTGTATATATCTCCCTCATTCTTTGTTGTCCTGCTTGTAAGCTGGGCAAGGTACGTAGGATTAGCTCTCCTTGCGAAGCTAAAATGTGACTAAATCAAATGTTTCCGCCACTCCCAGTACCAGGCAAATTTGGGGATTTGCAGTGGCTGAGTTTGAACTAGAAAGGTGCTCAACCAACACATCTGTTGGTTGTCCTTTCCATTGAGCCTTTCCTCACGTAGCCATACTGGCATTTGAAGATATGGTAGATACGTTCAATCGCACAAGTATATGTAACAATAACTTTCGGAAATGTAATGGAATGAATAGTTATTTATCACCCTTTTTTCTCTACAACTGTAACAAGGCTAAACAGAAGGAACCAGTTTCTGTATATATAATGAAAGATTCTATAAAATATTTTGTCTTTGATTGCTTTTTCGAAAGGCAAAAGACTGAATTGTTTTGAACAGCATGTAGGTGTACGTACAGGGAACACAAACATCCACAATCACAAAGCCAACAGAGCCTGAGCAACACAATGAAAACAGAATCACAGACCCTATTCAGTGTAAATACAAACAGCAACGGTAAGAACCAAAGCACCAACTAGCAGAGTACTGCTGACCATCCCAAGGAAGAAAACAGAAATTTAAAGAAAACAACTTAACACAAGGAAAAACATCGCTTCCTGTCTGTCCACGCCAACTTTAGCCAAGATCATTGGCAAAGGAGTTAGCTTCCAGTCTATAGTACAAATTTCCTTGAGTAGATGTCAAATTTCTCTGAGGAAGATAGCTGTGGCTCCTGCAGATCACCGAGTAAAATCTCTTAACCAGTCTATTAACTTGTCAATCTGATTAATTGTCTATATGATTCAAATTTCCAAAAAGGAGTTTATTTCTTGTATCAGAAGTTGTTTGATGGAATTTCATTTTTGGCAGATGTATGATTGACAAAAGACAGAAGTTAAGCAAAAATGATACCTGTGGCTGCAAGCGAAACAAAGCTTTGTTAACAAGGGCTGCAATTGGACCATTTAGTTTAAGACCATTTTTAGCTTCACGAATGGCAGATCGCATTGCAGTAAGCAAGCGACCATATGTCAATCCAGGTTCATTTTGCACAGCTTGAATGAAGCTGAAAGTCATGGCACCTGTCCTGGTTTTGGTACCCGTGAAAGCCTACACAAACACAATTCAACCATTCTAAATCATTCTCTAATATGTATTTGAACTTGTGTGACAGACTGTCTGCACTTTGTACGCGTAACATTAGATGCTTTTAAAATGTTTATTACTCACAGTAGTGTCTGCACTGATTTGATCATCATCACAAGCACTAAAACATAGGGCTAGTCCACCACTTGTTCCCTTATAAACATTTGATTCGGAGCGTCTATGATCTTCCCAGATATAGTATCCCTCCCTGATGATCAAGAGTAAAACAAAAACCAAGAAAAATGGAAGATTTTCATATAAAAATTATATAGAGAAGTTTTTAAAATTAAATATATGTTCAAGCTGCGCAGAAAGATGATAAATGACCTGTTCATTCTGCATAAAAATGGCAGATCAAGCATGGTTCCACTGTAGCAGGCATCAATTATAGTATGCAGAGTTACTCCTCCGGACAGAGGTCTCACAATAGTGGCATTGATTTCATCATCAATTATCAGCCCCTCAGTCTCGTGATCTAGAGGGCATAAAGCTTCATCAAATCCATCAAGCTCATCCTTGTCATAGTCACGCTGCCTTGAGGAATGGCCTGAGTAGTGAAACACTAAGGAGTCCCCAGACTGGCAACCTTCGACTAGCCATCTCAAGGCCTTTCGAATGTTCTGTTTTGTTGGGATCTTGAAGGGGTCTGTCTCATCTTCTACACATTGATTTGCATAAGCAGTTAGACAAACAAACGATTATGCCAATATTCATTGCAAAACCTTGATATATCCAATAATGGTATTAATGAACATGAAGAAGAGGGTTCAAAACACCTGTGAGCATGAGTATGGAGTCACTAGGAAATCCCAGTGTCTGAGTCAGAAGGTACTTCATGCACTTGACATCGTTGATGCCTCCTTTGAGTCCATAACTCTTCCCCCGGTAATTAAGTCCACAAAGCAATGCCCTTTTCTTCCCGTAAGTAGAAGGGAGACTGAGCACCGGCCTTGGTGGAGGAACATCACCGGAGTTCGCAGAACAAATTGTCCCAGACGTCGGGTAGCTATTTAACCACACAAGCAGAGTAGCCTTGTTAATACTTAACACTAGCCATCACCATTTAAACTAGCTAGGGCAGGAAACGTGCAATATGGTACCTGGTCCGGTACCGGACACGATTCACGGCTCCAAACGCGTTATGGATTTGATTCCAGCGGTGGTCATAGGGTCGAACAGTTGAAATGCTTTGACACACGGCGCAGCGGATGGTTTGTGCTTCTGGTGGAATCAGAAGAATCGTTTGGCAGCCGCTGCATCTTTCTGTTCTGCTTGCCATTGCTTCGGCTTATGGGTATGGCACTATGGCTGCCACAGCTTGTTGACATATAAAAGAACGGTTGGTTTGAACATGATATAATGGAAAAAGTGGATGGATGGTGAAGCCGGTTGGATTTTTTTGTTCTTAATTATCATTTTTGGATATATTCAAATCCTTTATTGGGTGAAGAAGTGGGGAACCTAATTCCATTTACTTTTCTGAGTGGAATAGATGTCTTCTTCTTGTTCTGGGTTTGATATGATTCGTTCTCAAATGGTTTGTGGCTTTGGATATGCTATAATTCTATGGTTTGGAATTTGGATGGTTGGAGTCTCTCTAATAATTTAACGGGACTGCGAAATTAATCATATCTGATCTTAGACCTAATGTATTTAAAGAAATTAATTCATTTTTGGATGTTAGAATTTAATTATAGACCTAATTAACTTACAAGATAACACTTGTTTTTTCAACAAAATCTAACACTTAAGGTTGCATGGTAAGTGTTTGTTGAAATGCCTCACCAGTGTTCCTCTTGATTTGGGGCTTAACCCATGTCTAATGAGTCAGGACTGGAGGGACTCCTCTCCTGAAATGGTAGTGATTAATTCATTGGTTGCACTCCGAACAGGTTAATGACTTGTCAAGATGGATTTGGTGGGAAAAAAAATGGAAGCTGCAAAGCAACAAATCAAGACCATGTAGTATTAGGATTTAAGGTACAATTTTTTTTTTTCGTTTAAAAATAAATTTGGTTTTACAGAAATTTGAACAACATTGTTCATCTTTAGAATCAAGATTTTTCAGATTAACGGAAACTCTTTGTATGAAAGAAATTGTGACCAAGAAACATAGTTTTTTTTTTTTTTTTAAATCGGTACCAAGCAACATAATTATTTAGCAAATAGATTAAATATATATGAGTACAAACAGCCCTGATGGAGATGGCCAATCCGCCAATATTGTATCTTTGAAATCATCAGAAATAGGCTTGTTATCGTCCCATCCTTTTCTGGATAGTGTTAAACATCAGGAAAATTTATGATTTAACAATATTGAGTCATAGCGTGCACCTGGATGAGATTGGACAAAATAAACCTACTGTCGTGTAATCTACCAAAAAAAAGTTACGAAAATGAGAATATCATACTTTTCTCTGTCCAACAAAATGTGGCAAGTCCAGGAGAGTTCCTCTATGACAACTGACAAGAATCAACAATGGCATGGAGTTTTACAACATTCTTGAGCGGATAAACTAAAATTGAATAAAGATGACTACACACAATCATGCCTTCTTTCTAAAAATCGGATGGATATATAGTTTTGTCTAACCCATCATGTTCGTCATGTTTTTTTGGGGTACATCAACCATTAGGTGTTTGTGCTAGGCAAAGATTTTGAACATAAATCCAACCAATGTTCTTAAAACTGGACCGTAGTCATACCATTTCGGCCGTAAATTACATGTTCAATTATTGGTTAGAACAATCCCACTGAATAATGACATAAAAATAGTTTACGATGTGTTAAGTATGACTTTACATTAGCCTAACGGTTAGAGTACCTTTTGCCATCTAAGAAGATGTTGGGTTTGAATCTCCATGGTGCTAAATTTAGCTTATGATTGTAACATGTTTATAATCAACAAAATTTTTATGAAACTAATTTTTTTAATATAACACTACAAGAATGCAACTATAAAACCAATGGCCACAAAATGCTTCTAATGCAACTTTGTTAATGCCAAAAAAAAAAAAAAAAGGGGTCATGGAACCGTTTATCAATGCACCCAATAAATATTATTGCAAGCATAGTTGATGCAAATATAGTTAAAAGTTTGACAAGGTTGTTGTAAAATGATCAAATTTATAGAAAAGTAGCTAAAAGTCTAACAAATTGGTTCATGGTTCAAAGTGAATATTAGGACATGATTATTTGCATCAGCTTTGGCTGATTCATAGGCAGCTAGAAAAAGAATTATACCGCAGTTCATGTCAAAACCTTCATATATCCAATAATGATATTAGTGAACATGAAGAGGACAAAAAAGGGTTCGAAAATTAAAAACCTGTGAGCATGAGTATGGAGTCACTACGGAATCCCAGCATCTCAGTAAGAAAGTTCTTCATGCAGTTGACATCGTTGATGGCTCATTTGATCCCGTATCACTTCCCTTGGTAATCAAGTCCACATAACAATGCCCTTTTCTTCTCATAAGGAGAAGGGGGAATGAGTACCGGCCATGGTGGAGGAGCATAACCGGGATTCGGAAATAGTTTGGTCCAGGCATAGGGTAGCTATTTAACCAGACAAGCAGCCGCCTAGTTAAAACTTGATACTACCCATCACCATTTAAACAAGCTATATAAAGCAGAAAACGTTAAAATATGGTACCTGGGCCAGCCCTGTATACGATGCCAGGTGTTAAAATCGTTTTGGACTCGGTGCTCATATGGTCGAACAGTGGTAATGCATTGAATGAATTGATACGGACCGCAGCAGGTGGTCTGTGCCTCCAGTGAAACCCGAAGTAGCGCTCCGCAAGTGCTGCATATTTTCGGTCTGCTGGCCATTGCTCTCGCTTATGGGTATGGCTTTGCTTCATCTTGGTCTAGGGACAACGTTAATGCCATTAATAAAAGAGCTTTTGGTTTGAACAAGATCGGGGAAAATGTGGAATAGCAGTCAATCCGATATGATTCTTATCATTTTTGGATAAATTCGTATCCTTGAGGGAAGAAGTGGGGAGCCGGATTTCTCTTTTTTTTTTTTTTCTCTTTTTTATTGGTGGGACATCTGGGTTTTTGATATGGTTCGTTCTCATAAGGTTTATACCTTTAGGATATGCGATGTTTTCAGAATTGGATTGGATTGAGTTTGTGATTTTTTTCCCTCTTGCGTTGTACTATATTTTTCTTAAGGGAAATGATACATACACCATTTGTTAGTGTGCCGTTAAAATCAATAGTTTCCGTTACTTATGTTTTTAAAACTGACAATTTTCATTATATTTTTGTTAGAACTAACTATTTTCGTTAATTTTAACGGCACATTAATGGAAACCGTCAGTGTATAACGGAGTTTGGAGGGTGTATGTATCAATGTCCTTTTCTTAACTTGTTTTTTTATTTAAATTGAGTATAAGGGATACCAAACTCCCTTACAAGTTAGCATAGTTATTCAATGGACCATTTTTTACTCTATTTTCTTTGGAGAAAACTTTTAAAGATAATATAATCAAAACAGGATATCTGTTATTAATTTCATTCAATAAAGTTTAAGAATCCAATGAGATTTAAGACATTCTTGTGTATAGTTAACAAGAATAACACTTTAACTATAATTAGGTCTCTCAATAACAAATCAAAGATAAAAAATGGAAAGTTTTTTTTTT
>BPVZ01000110.1:789370-813136 GCA_020521535.1 Rubroshorea leprosula
TAGAGATGTTCTATTAATCGAAAAAAGATTCAATATGAATTCATATATAAAGGCACTTAAGTTGAAGGTATAATCCATAACACTAAATATATATATATATATATATAAATGAAAGTTATGCCTAGATACTTGTAAGGACAATTAAGTGTGAAGAACCATCCCCTCCCTACTCTTGCCTTGATTTTCTCCTCATCCTCTTGTTTTCTTCTTCCCTTTAACCATCCCTCCCTCTTCCCCCCTCGATAGTTAGAGTGGATGGCTAAAGGTGGGTGTTCTCTCCTCTGTAATGGAGGTTCTCCCTCTTTTTTAAGGGTTTTTGTCTTGACTTTCTGAATACTTCCTATTGGTATTTACTTTTGTTGGAGGAGGATGCTTGAACATGATATTAGTTGGACTCAGATTGATTGTTGTAATTGCTTTGATTGTTGAAGGCCTGGTTAGGGATGGCAACCCTAGTTGCTAAATTTTTCTATCCTAGAATCAATTATCTCATATCTAGATGGATTATGTTAGAATGCAACTTAACTATTAAATCTTGAGTTTGGGTTTGATTGCAATATTCATGTAGGCATTAGATTACTTGATTTTGTGTTTTCACTCATTTATGAGTATAATATGTTTGGCATATTATCTCATTTGAGTTGGTCTTGTAACCCTTATGGTTTTCATACATCTATGAAACTCTATTTCTCATAAAAAAAAAAAAAGTGCACAAAGTCACCTAAACATAGAGATTGCATTGGAATCACTATAGTGCTACATAAGTAGAAAAAAAAAAAAGCCTTGGCACATATTTGAAGTTGTTAAATTCTCTCAACTACCATGTCAAACTTCGAGAGCAAGTAATTTGACAAACAACAGTCCCCATCCACTTAACGTTGAGTGAGGATCTACACTAGTTTGGGGGAGAGTTGGAATCCATTGCTCGAATTAACCTAGAGGAGAGTCACCATCACATTGTCATCCTCTTCAACCTAGGGCAAAATCCAATGAAAACCATTGAGAGAGCCCTAACAAAAATCCCACAAAAGGAAGAAACTCCCACAAAGGAGAGAGAACCCTTAGAGGGAGAAACTTTCACTTTTATTCATCCTCCCTAGCCACTTCAGGGGAGAAAGGCAATAACTAAGGATAAAAGTGGAAGAAAAGAAGGCAGCAGCGATGAAAAAGGAAAGTATTAAAAGATCAGAAAACATGAAGATCAAAGAACCAAGAAAGGAGGTATGCAGTTTTTTGGCCACAGGAGATGTGTTATTTATTAAATTCAAAAAGCAAAAGTGTTTGTAAGTCGCGAGATAAAAATTTATAGTCCCCAATCCCAAAAAGTATAGTCATTTCCCTTTTGAAATAGAGTTGGGAGAAGTTTATTAAAAATTTAAAATTACATGGTATATATTGGGATAAAGGACAATTGCCAATTAAAATTTTGTTTTAATTGTGACTAAATAAATTGATTTTCTTTGTTATTACATTGCTTTATGGAGAACAGTATTCTCTTATTAAATTTTGAATTTGGTAAATTAAATTTCTAATTAATGAATTTTATTGTGTAAAAATTTTTGGCATTCACATATGGGATGTCAACTTCTCTACCTCTCATCTCTTTTCTTCAAAGAAATTCCAAATTAGAAAATATCAACAAAGAAAGTTCAAATTGCTTAGTAACTAAGCTAGCATGAGCAACTCAAATTCAAGTAGTGCTAGCATATATACCATCACATTCATACCAAAAAAAATAAAATAAAATAAAAAATAAATGCAAGTCCAGTGCTCTTACTATAGAAGATCCCTTGTTTGAAAGAGACTTGTAGCTTTTGGGCATCCAATGCTTTCAGGATTGGAGAAAATTTGTGATTTTTTTTTTTTTTGTTGAGGAATAAAAAAAGAAGAAGAATTTTTTAGTTTATTTTTTTTATTTTTAAAAAAATTTTCTCCATCCCCCGCATGGCAAGTGTTTGTTCAAATGCCTCACTGGTGGATTCTTTTTGTTTCAAGGCTTAATAATTAATCCATGTCTCATAAGCCAGGACTGGAGGGATTCCTCTCTTAAAAAGGGAGTGCCAAATTCAATGGCCGCACAGTGAATGACTTGATGGATAGATCATAGATATCAACTATTCAAAGACATACTTTTATTATTGGCAACGTAATTTTATTTTGATATAAGGGTTAAAATAAGCGATGCTCATGTCGTGAGAGCTTGAGATTTGTAGTGTTGAGTTACCTTTGTTATGCGTTCCCATTTTAATAAATTTTCATCTGCTGATAAAAAAATTATTTATTACTTTACTGCATTTGTGCTAACAAACTTCAAATAAAATCTGGAGATGCACAAGACAGACTTTATTTTAAAGATAACCTTCTGCCCGCTAGCTTTGGTTATAGTTCTATGTGTATTTTATACGGATCAAACTCTTCAGAAGATGAAAGTAATGGTGTCTGCAAAATTTTAAACAAAATATAACGAGATGAAAATTAACACTGCAATACCATAGAATTAATAATGAAAATTTTAACTTTAGTCTAAAGGAAAGCTGACCTGTGATAATTTGCTACTGAACATTTTCTTCAAGATATTGCCTCCTTGGTAATTAACTTTGTAGAAGGTATCTTCCATTAAATCAAACAGGTCTCCATACGTTGGACCGGGAAATTTCTTTAGAAGATCTACCAAGGGGTAGGTTAAAGCACCATTCATTTTTCCAGTAAAAGCCTGCATTCATAAGTTAATTATAATCAGAAAAGCAAAAAGAACAACAAATGAATACAATATTATCATAAACAAAATTTAATGTCAATCTGGACTGAAAAACAGTTTTCTGTTCACAAAATATAAAGTTATCTATTATATTCTTACTGTGGAATCGGAAGCCTTTTCACCATCTGTACAAGCACTGATGGTGATAGCCAATCCACCAACTGTACCTTTGTAATCACCTGAAGGAGGCTTGTTATCTATCCACCTTTTTCTGAATATTATCAAACATTGGGAAATTAAAAATTAGATTGGAGAAATTTACCTTTGCTTGTGTAATCTACCAATAAAAAAAATTACTAGCTTAAAATGAGATTATCACACTTACTTTTTTCTGTCGTACATATGTGGTAGGTCTAGAATAGTTCCACTATGACAAGAATCAAAAATGGCATGGAGTTTTACATCATTTTTTAGTGGATAAACCAAGATTGAATTAAGATCATTGTCCACAATCATGCCTTCTTTCCAGAAATCAGATGGACAGATAGTTTCGTCTAATCCATCGTGTTCATCATTCTCAAAATCAGGTTGCTGCAAACCATGTCCAGAGTAGAAGAAGACCAGTGAGTCTCCTGGCTTGTTGTCACCCACCAGCCATATCAAGGAACTCAGTATGTTTGCCTTCGCTGGAATATATCGTGGGTCTGGTTCCTCTTCTGTAGTTTAAAAAGCTTCATGTTAATTGCAACAGATTCTACTCTAATTATCAATTTTTTGTTACAATCCAATTAAAATCGCTACTAGTAACAATTGAATTTAAGCTTTAATATATGTCCAAAAAATTCTTTATTAGGCCACTTGGTTCTTACGCCTAAGAAGCCCTGGGCTAACAAGTTTTGAAGACTGGGTTCACATGCACGGTCTTAAAAAGAAAGCTCAAATCATTAATAATAGTTGGTTGTATTGTGTATATATCACCCACAATTACGCTTGCATTCCCTTTCCAATAAGGGTGAATATTGGAGCATGACATAACTTTTAACCATATGCATGCTTTAATATAATTCTAAATGCATGCTTGGATAGGAATGTATGCGTGAGCTCATGCATCTTTTTTAAAGCTACTTTTTATTTCGTAAAGGTTTTGTGAAGCAAAAATGAAAAATCCATACCTGTAAGTACACGAATATATTCCTTGGGGTAACCATATTTACTCATCAACAAATCCCTTATGTTCTTCACATCATTCACCGTTCCCTTAAGATTGTATTTCCAGTTCTTATAACTCACTCCACAGAGCACCGCACGCTTTTTCGATCGTCTCCCAAGAGGAAACTCCACTGGAAAATTTAAGGATTCAGCAGAAGTACTACTATAATCTCTTGAGATTGAAATTCCCTGCGTCTTGTTTATCAAATGGGCAACTGAACATCTAATATGGTGCCGACGCTGCTGCTGCTGTTGTGGCCTCGGCGCTTGGATCAGCTGCTGTTCACAATCATCTGGAAGAGAAACCAAACTTTTGCATGTTGAGCAGTAAATTGATCTGCTCTTTTTTTTCACTCTTACTGTTTTGCTGCACCGAGGACATGAAAGGATGGTTGTATATTCCATTGTTGCAAAAGGAAGAACGTAATTTGGTCAGGACTCAGTGGGGAAGGAAGATGGTTTCGAAGTATACTACTCGATTGAGCAGCACTCTTGAAATATATAATTGTGCTACAGATTCCCCAAGTTCTATAAATTGATTGTTTGGTTAGTGCAAGTTAGTAGACGTTCCATTTTTATTATAATATTGCTGTAAGCCAATACGTGGACATATTTATAAATTGATTGCTTGATTGGCGAATTGAAATCTTTGTTTTCTCATCGTGGGTATCATGTTGTCATTCCAATATATAAATATAGGTTTGTGTTTAAGATTGCTAGTCTTTTTTGCATGCACCGCTAAAAATGTTAATTTGTTACAGTATAATTAAATTAATTTTTAATTAATATTTTGTATATTTAAATAAATGGACAATTATTGATACACACTCTGGTTCAATACATTGTGTAACACATTTATTAAAAAATAACTAATTTTTAGTCTTAAATTAAAGACAAACAAGTTTAATGATATAATTATGCACACAAAATAGAGAAATTAATTGAATTAATTGTATTTATATTATATTTTTAATGACTAAATCAAGAGTGTGTCACAAAATGTGTTGAATCGAAGGTATACCAATTATTTTCTTAAATAATTATATTGATGTATAATGCTATTTTTTTCAATAATAATCAAAATGTAATATAAACTATAGTTAAAATACTATACAGTAATTCCAAATCCACTTACTTGTGCCTTCTACCCCGTTTACCAATATTAGGAGTGTTTCTGATATCATAAATCAATAACAAGGAAATGTAAAGTTGGAATTTGGGAAGATTTGACGCTCTGTAAGGCTCTTACAAAAAGAAGAGGCAGAAAAATGAGTAGGATACTTATTCCCTTACCTTTTCTAAATTTGTAATCTAGAGATTTTTAATATATACTTTTCTTTTTGAACATATGGAATTTTGGAAGGAATGGTGGAAGGCCGTCCATGCCACCACCATTCCTTTCTTACCTTTGTAAACGATCTTTTAGAGGACACACATTAAGAACGTGTATGTTTGAGCTACGGAAAATGGAGGGAAGGGATGGGAGGAAAGAGAAATGAAAGAAAAACCGTCTTCTTTATCCAAATAGTGAAGATAACTTCGATGGAGGTTGATTTTTTCTATATTATTTAAGCTATCAGATAATGTGCGTATATTCTCTTTATTTATTTTATTTTCCTCAAACGAAACATATCTTTAGTTTTTGGCATGTTCTTACACCTGTAAAGGATAATTATTTTGATATCAATTGAAACAACTAAGTAAAAATCTCTACTAAATAACTTTTTAAGTTGTGATTCATATAATTTTTAAAAGTTTAAATTTAAATTGTTAGCAATAGTTTGTTTCTTTCTTTTCTTTTCTTTTCTCATAAATTATTAGCAATAGTTGATTCTAACACCAATACAATTAATTCGAATCCTTTAAAAAAAAAATTAGAAGCTCATATATGCGGATATGCCGAACTTAAAAAAGAAAAAAGAAAAAAGAGGAAAAGGCGAAGAAGCTTATAATCGATGTACCTAGTGTGTATGCATTTTAAACATGAGCGAACGGCACAGATGATCTAAAGCAATGTCATTACAAAAGATTCACACGGTCTAATTAAAGTAATATCATCTACCACTGTACGATCTTTATTCTCTCTATTCCTTGCCACTTACAAAAGAAAGAGACAAAAAAACAATTTATTTTTTATAAACATAAGAGATTTTAAATTTGAATAAATGAGATGAATTAAGATATAAAAAATATAATAAATCAAAATAAAAATCTTCAACACACTCAAAAATCAATTTCTTTGAGTGTACATGGAGTATGCATCGATGGAGTACCCTTAAAGATCATCCAATGAAAAATTAGCCTTGCTCAAGATACATTGGAGGGGCGAGATGGGCCTAGCCCCCAGGTCCCTTGTGCTCGTGTGATAGTGGAAAAATTAGAAAAGGATTCTCAACTACTTTTCTATTAAATTAAAGATAGTTTGGTCCCTTAAATTTTATATTTATCTTTTTTATCCATAAATTCTTTGTTTTATACTCTTTCTATCACAAAATAACTGTTGTTTTAAACTTTTTCTCTAAATTAAGGATTTAGAAACAATTTATATATTTATTTATATTACTTTAAAAAAAAAGTTAAAAGATAAAATGAAACTTTTTGTGATAAAATAATTAATCAAATGTAAATGAATAATAATAAAGTTAAAATAGGAAAAAATATTATTCTATCTTAAAAAATAAAAAAATGACAATTAATTTTAGACAAATTCAAAATACAAAAATGATAGTCATTTTGGGATAGAAGTAATACTATTTTAGTCCTTTCTTAGTTTCTTATTGAAAATTACTTTTGGTGATGATGATAAAGATGAGGAAACTAAATATAATCTGAAAAACGAGGAAAAAGAAAATTATTTGAATAAAAAAAATTGTTCATTATCATCCTTTACAAAGGGTTTTCTCATTAATATCTTTTACTTCTCTTTTTTCTTCATTAGAATTCTTCTACTTAATATATATGTTCATTTTTGGTCCTCTATTGATCACTATTAATTTATCATTGAAGAAAAACATATGTTTGTCTAAATATATATTTTTTTAATTTTCCCCCTCAAATTAACTATTCCATTGATGGACAAATGCACTGTTTATTAACCAAGTTTCATTTTGCCCCCCACATTTTTGGTTTTTCTACTGACAAGATAACTCAAGAACACCCTAAGAGTATATTTAGTTTGCGGGGAGGAAAGGGGATGGGGGAGAGACAATTCTTTTATTTAATTACTAAAGGAATGGGGAGATAGCGGAGAAAAAAAGAAGAATTTTACTTTTAATTTCTTCATGCTAGATTACAGACACCACTAGCAATTACACTTCTTCCATACATAAGATTTAAAGTGCCACGAAAGGAAATCTTAAATTTAACCGATGAAGACTATATAATATATGAAGTCATATGAAGTTAAATCACACGCACGTATAAATTATCCAAGAACTTTTCCCTGGATATACATTATGGATCAAAGATTAATAGTGAAAATTATTTAATATACTGAGTCACAATAACAAAACTTTTTAATATATCACAAGTTAGCTATTTACATTTTTTTAATCAGCAAAAATCACATTTGCTTAATAAATATTTGCATTATAAAGATGTAATGACTACATAAGATAATCTTATGTTCTGTGTAATCTACAAAAAAAATAAAAAATAGAATGGACTATTTAATGAAAAAAAAAATATAATAGACTAGGTAGAATGCTCAAACTCACCCTTAAAGTTAGGCAATAGGATAGATCCATTCCTGGACAAAAAACGGAAACAAATCCACCTACAAAGATTTCAACTTAAACAAATCACTTCAAATTTAATGTGTGATGTCATCTGACGTCAGAAATTCATTAAAAATTAACTAGTTGCTAACATCAGTGATGTAATAAATTAATGAATTGTTGACGTCAAATGATATCACGTTAAATTTAAAGTGATTTGTTCAAATTAAAAACTTTATGATTGAATTTATTTTTATTTTTTGTTCGGGATTAAATTTGTTCCTACTGTCTAATTTTAGGGGTGAACTTGAGTATTAGCCTGACAGTTGGACTTTTGCATGGGTTCAAACATTTCCAAAAGGAATCTTTCCGCTTTGTAGTTCTGTTATGGTGTCTATTACGATTGTTTTTGTAATAGTTATGTGTTCATAACTGCCTGCAAGCCCAGTGCTACATACCGTAGCTTCTTCCATGCCTGGTTTTAATCTATATAGAGATTATGGTCAGCTGCAAACTTGCATTTCCTATAACAAAGAATGTTACTAGATTTGATTATATTTTCTAACTAATTTTTACTTGAAATGTCATCGTGGGTTAAAATAATGGTGGTGGTATTAGTTAAACCAGTCGAACAAAAAATAAATAGTTTCATACTCATTGAATATTTTCCTTTGGTTTGTAAATAGTAGCCCATGTATATAGATTAATATAGGGTGAAATGCAGTTTTGGTTGGTGCACGTAACCACTCCAAGTTTTAAAATGTGCACCTAGCCTGCCGCCTATCATTTTGTGTCCACATAACTACATGAGATTTGCACTAGGTACTCAAAACCATGTGATTTCTTAAATGTCCATAGCCTAAAAGAAAGAAAAAGGAAAAGGAAAAGGAAAAGGAAATAAGAATTGAAATTAATGAGATTGGATTGGAGATTGAATAAGCAGCATTTGTATATCAAAAGCGAATCCCAGCACATAAGCGAATCCCAGCACATGCACGATCTATCATACGTTCTTTCTCTTTACCAAGGAGGAAGGAGGAAGGTGTACATATGATATAATTTAAAAAAACAAAGCAATAATAGCAAAGCAAATATATTTTCTTTATACAGAATCGTATTCCCTCGTGTAGGATGTGGAATAACAACTAGTTCTTCCAATTGTTTGTCTAAACAAGTTGGCTGCTTCGGCTTTCTTTATTCTTTCCTTCCTGTTAATTGTTTGCCCAATTGTGAACAGGAACAAAAGTAGACCGAAATGTGGGCAATACCACGCAACTAATACGTGGTTAGTGCAGGGGTTATAGCCTCTACCGAGCAAGCAACTCTTCAAATTAAAATTCACATTATTCTGAAAAGTTCACACTCACGTTTATTAGTGATTGAGACATCTATATACCACTTAATGACTGGTACTTCCACAAGACTGGTCTGTGAGACTTAGATTTTTAATTTCCTACTGTTCTATTAAGCTTTTTCCCTATCCTGATTGCAGAGAAATTTACTCAGCTGATGGATACATGGACCAAGAGAATGATTCTGGGCAACTTTGAGAAATAGTATTATTTCTATTCACCTCTTACAGTCTTGCACGCCGATGACATGCAGTTTATGTAAGTACAGGCCAACACACTAAGTTATATGATTGGAGAATACGACGTTCCTCGCCACGAGCGTGATACATTCATCCCATTTGCCAAGAAAAGTATGCTTGGTAGTTGGAACACGGTGTATTCTTCAAAGGTTTGAAGTGATATAGAGCTTATAGTTTTAGATGCTCTTGCATCTGTAGCACATTGCCACTTTAAGTTATCTTGGATGCACGTAGAATTACAGTCTAAATTGCTTCTTATAAACATCAAACTCTTCAGAAGATGAAAGTAGAGGCTTCTGCAAACATTAATAAGAAAAGAAAGAAAGAAAAAAAAGAAAAAGAAAATTCAATTCCATAAGCGTATGCCTTACTCTATCATATGCGTCGAGCATATGCCTTACTTTATTATATGCATCAATGAATTCAAAAGCAAATTGTCTTCTTTTATAAGGAGTTTTACCTGTGTGATAGTAGTCTTGCACAATTTTCTTAGAAATCTGGATTTATTAATGCACCCTTGTCGATTAACTTCCTCAATTCGTTTGTAAATTTTGTCAAGTAAGTTCCCATATGTTATTCCCAAATGTGACTTGACAACGTCTGTTAAAAGGAAGGTCATTGCCCCATTCATCTTCGACCCAAATGCCTGCAATACTGATCTAATTAAAGTCATATATATTGAGTTAATATATATTTTGGTTCAATAAACAAAAATCATGTCTGGAATTCGATGAATAGAATTTTCATACAGAAGTATCAGAAGCAAGTTGATCATCTTCGCAAGCACTGATACAAATTGCTAATCCACCACTTGTACCTTTATCAACACCTGATGGAGGGCTGTTGTCCCCCCACTGTCCCCTGAACCCAAGCAAGAATTTTGCCATATTGTTAAGAGTGGTTTTTAAGTTCTTTAAGGCTAATAAAAGTTCTTGGATTTAGGAGATGATAGAGCTATCACTGTTATATAGTACAAAGTTGGACAGACAAAAAATGTTCTGGAATAGAAATGAACAAAACTTACCGGTGTCTGTTGTAAACATGCACAAGATCGAGAACAGTTCCACTATGACAAGCATCAACAATGGCATGAAGAGTGACACCTGCCTTCAGGGGCCGAACAATGGTGTCATTAATGTAATTATCAACAATCATTCCTTCCTTCTCAAAATCAACAGGGCAAATAGTTTCATCAAACCCATCAATCTCATCATTATCAAAATCTGGTTGCCTTAATCCATGCCCAGAATAAAAGAACACCAGTGAATCACCTGACTGGCAATCTTCCACAAGCCAGCTCAGCGCTTTTTCAATGTTCTTCTTTGTCGGTATCAAGTCTGGTTGATCAGTTTCCTCTGTAGTTTGGTTTTCCAAATACCAAAATATAATAAATGATTAAAAGCAACATATGAAAAACTTCAGATGTAATCAATGTGAGATAATACTATGTAACTCTTGTACCTGTAAGCAGGCGAATTTGGTCAGTATGAAAATCAAAGTGATGTTTCAAAAAATGTTTCATGTTCATGGCATCGTTTACAGTCCCCTTAAGCTTGTGTTTGCAATTCTTATAGCTTACTCCACAAAGTACCGCCCTTTTTCTCAGATATTGGCTGGAAGAGGAGGCTAAAGGTAAAGGAGACGTATCAATCTTCAGGTGGTGACTAGAACTGCCACTTATTTTCTTCCTAATCTTAGAATGATTAGCCCGAATTGAACTAGCAGTGCTGAACTTGCCATCCACTCCTTGATACAGTATGTTAAGTTGTCTACATGCTGGACACCAGACCTCTGTTCTTGCATATGGTGATACTGAAAATATCTGATTACAACTAATGCAAGTGATTCTACTTTCCATATAAAACTTAGAAGAAAGAACAATTAATGAAAGAGAGAATTGATCCGAAGCATGCTTAAGAAAAATGCTGATGATTGTTTAGGAAATAAGACCCAAAAGCAAGATGAATTATTCCTTGCTTTTTACTCTTGTCGTCCAAAAGAAGAATGCTATATGTTTGGCTACAAAGGAATTAAAGAACCTTACTAAGTTACTCATCCTCATTTTCCTATTTAGTCAATAAAGTTGACAGTAAATTATTTTAGAATCCTTTTGTTTTGGAATGGTAAAGAAAAAGTGCACTCTCTTTTTCTTGTTTTCGTAATTTTTATGTACATATTATTTATAGAAGGAAAGAATTAGATGCTTTCTGCTTTCATAATAGATCAAAACTCCCACTTTGTGTGTGCCTTTTGACTTAGCTGTTATATATTCTTCTCATTAACTAATGGCATACATACGGTAACCAGGTTTGAAACTCCGTTGTTGTATACAATATAGTAAATTAACACTTGTTCCCTTGTTGTTCTCTTGTTGGTTTGAGGTGGGTGTGATAAAAGGAAGAACACAAAAAAGAAAAAAGGAAAAGAATATAGTAAAATAACATGTGCTCTATTGTTGTTCTATCAATATCATATTCGGTGTTCTCAAATTCTTTATCCTTAATTAATGTCATTACTTACCTCCTAGACTTATATTATGATAGAAAGCATTTTGCAAGATTTATCTTTGGATAGATCAAATGATTTCAACTTCCAAGTTCAATGTCTTATCAAGTTATCCCCTTATCTTTCAGATTAAGACACACACAACAATTCCAGTATTTTGATTCTCAAAAGATTTAATCCAGTTTCAATTCTTTTCCCACTTCATATTGCCTCACAAAACAGAAGAAGTCAATATCTTTAGAAATTCCTTTCTCAACAAAATTGCTAAGTGAATCGGAAGAAGTATCTTTAGAGAAAAAGAAGGATAAGCATCCTTAAGATATCAATCTAAATCCAACACCTTCAATCAGACTTTGGTCTACTAATTAGGGATCTTGAAAGATTTAAGCATCAAATCTCTCAGTGCACAATATTTGTATGGTAGAAAAGGAAAAAAAAAAAAAATTAAACAGAATAATTTTCCTACAAAGCTAGGAGCTACCTACCACTTATAGAAGACAAAGATTCATCCAAAAAATGTTAAAATGAAAAAAGCATGGATTAACTAATTAGGGTAGCATCTCTGCTCAGAGTAACATTTATACTATGAGTGGCATGTTGCATGTGTGAAAGAAAATGCAACCTCATGTTAACTAAACAAGGTATTATATTATTTTTGCCTTTGTCCAACAACATTCTACGCCTTCAAAGTTTAATGTAATCATTAAAGAAATCATGCTCTATTAGAGGAAAAGAAACTAGAAGACTCTGATTTCTGAACCACAACCATTCACATTGGCACAAATACTCACAAGCCCTCTTTAGCAATGGACAGAAATTATAAACCAACTGAAATTACATTTTTATGATTAGAAATGAGAATTACCTCACATCCCAAAATTCTTGTTCTCAA
Source organism: Rubroshorea leprosula (assembly GCA_020521535.1). Lineage (NCBI taxonomy): Eukaryota > Viridiplantae > Streptophyta > Magnoliopsida > Malvales > Dipterocarpaceae > Rubroshorea > Rubroshorea leprosula. The sequence continues at coordinate 801,982 of BPVZ01000110.1, forward strand.
ACTGAGGTGCGTAAGTTCATCGAAGCTGCTAAGAGTTTATGGTTCAGCCACCATCTGAGCATTGAGTTATTCAGGATTTCAGCCTTGCAGGTAGGGCACATATAGCCAACCAAATCTGATTGTACATCACCATCAACATTATCCTGTTTTAATATTTACCTCACAACATATCCTGGAGCTGTATCAACATGACTTCTGATTCAAACTTAACAAAGGAATCACATGAGCCTGCCATGTCACTATTGGTTTCCAAATCTAATGACACCACAGGTAATGAGGGAGATTCCTGGTCAGCTAACCTGAAAACATTTGTTCAGTGTTGTTACAATCATCAATAATCTTTTAATCAATAATCTGTTCAATATTGTTATAAATGAGGGGAAATGTCAATAGAGCACTTAACATGGGATATTCCATAACTGCCTCCAGTGATCCCTCTAAGGAAGCCGAGATTATGAGAATTCAGCAATCATAAAAGGGTAATGATATGGAGACAACCTTTTTATACAAGTTTCACATTCATAAATGAGTGGATGCATATAATATAACATATCCCAATTGAGTGAAAAAAGCTAATCATTAAATGACACTTATTATACAAAAAGGTTGTCTCTTAAACATTTTCCATCCAAAAATCAATATCATCAACCAAGATAATGAAACGCTACAATCATTTTAGTAACAAAAACACAATGCCAAGAAGCCTTGTCAAGAGAACTTCTTCGCATGGAAGGGAATAGGGATGGAGATACCCTTCCCCACAAACAGCTTCAAAAGCTATTTAGCAACCTTCTGATTATCATAAAAACAGGCATTGACATTTGACACTCTAGAGTGTAGACGAAACAAAGTCTTCAAACCAATTCTTGGTGAAGGAATGCTAAACAATTTATCAAGAACAACTGTCTAAAAGCAGAAACTTTTACAGCTAATTTAATATCAATCATGTAAAAAGGTGAAGAAAACAAAGAAAAAAAAACTTGAATTTGTACTTTTCTTGTGTTCTTTTCTGGTACAGTGTATTTCCCTTCTGCTAGTCAAGGAGAAAATAGATATTAAAGAAAGAAAACAAGAAAATACCTTATATATCTGCGGGATGCATTTGAGGGTGGAGATGATGGAGCGATTTACGAGGGTATCAGGATGGAAGGAGAGAAAGAAGGGGGTGGTTTGGGGACGGAGAGAAGACCAGGAAGGCGGTGACGGATGGGGCTGGTGATCGTTGTAGAAAGGGCGTGAGAAGGTCTGGCAATGGGACGCGGCAGACTCATTGAAGATGAAAGGGAAGAAAGCCGGAAAGCAGAGGGGGAGGGTTGGAGCTTCGATTTGGGACAAAGCTAGGCCCATGAGGGGTAGGGAATCAGGGTTAGGTATTGAACTAATTGCGGTGGCGGGTGGCGGGTGGCTGGTGGAGAGAGTAGCCATTGCAGTGCCAGTGACGGTGGCTGCGGGGGCCGCAAATTTTACAGGTACCTCTGTAAGTAAGCTTACTAGCTGATATTAATTAAAGGGTCAATGCACAGGATAAAAAGCATTAATTACATCATAATTGTTATTTTTTATTTTAAAGATTAATAAATTAAATTTTTATTTTAATTATAAATATTAAATCAATATAAAAATTTACACATATATAAATAGATTATTTTCCAATAATTAGTTTTCAAAATGTTCATTGCATGATCGTGTTTTTAAATTAGTACTCTATAAAATCATGATTGATATGCACTATCCTTAATGTTTCAGCTCATTTTATGTTTGAAAATTAATGGAACAGAGGAAGCAAGCTAAGTAAAAGAAAGAAGACGAACATTATTTGAAGAAAAAAGATATTTATCTATTAGACTCCTAAAATATTAAGAAATAAATATTTTAAAATTATGTTATTTTAATAAATTTTTATTAAAAGACTAAAACAACATTTTTTAATGTATGAATGAAATTGTTTTTTCTTTTTTTTTTTCTTTTTTTTTTTTGTGATTCTTTACTAAAAAGATGTAATTTTAAAGTTTTTTTCTTTATAAATTTTTAAAATTTTGATTAATAAATACTAATTTCATATTATTTTTTGCGATTAATCTTTTAGTTGATAAATTAAGCCCAAATTTTTTAATTTCCCCCAGTTTATTTTTCATGTAATTGCACCCAAAATAATCCATATATCATCAAATTTAAATCTTGATTATGAGTTACAGTTAGGAACCCGAAAAATGCAATACACTTGCTTCTGAATTTGCTGATGAAAAAATAATCAAGGAATTTACATACACATTTTTTCCTAGTAAAGGAGTAATATAATTGAAAAAATCATCACATATATGAGGACTACAGCTTGATACTGTGAGTAGAAATGCGATCGAGATTACTTGCAAGCCAACATAATCCATCTAGATACGGGGGAGAGGAAATAAAAAATTAAGCAACTAAATTTTACCTCCCTGCCCCGAGGACTAAAAGATTGTCATCACAAAGAGGCCCCATCCTTTTGTGATAGCCTTATTGAAATCACGCATCTAGCACTCCATAAGCATCTCTTGTTGATAAACACAGGAGCCATTTACCTCGGTAAGGGCTGACAACCGTTATGCATTATTTGAGCAACATTTATCCTTTTTTAAAGATTTAAATGTCAGGGTAGGATGGGATGCAGTATGGTTTGCAACAATCTAGTCTCTATGGGTTACTAGGAATCAAAGGATTTTCAAAAATCATGAGCAGGATATCAGTGAGATTTTTGAACTTGTGCAGTTGCTTACGTTTCATTGGATAAAAAGCAGATCACTAGTGTATTCTTTTAATAAATGCAATTGGATTTTGGACCCTATGGAATGCTTGAAAGATAAATGGAGCAAATAAACTGGCATTGTTGCAGGACTGGGTAAATTTGTATGATGCATGATGGCTTTAAAAAGAATAATCATTGCTTTTATCTTGTCCCTGTGTTGATGGAATGGGCAAAGTTTCTTCCTGCTTTAGTTCTCGGGCTTCAAAGAATTGTTTGTATTGTAATGGTTTGGAGTATCATCGTACTCCTTATTTTATATATATATATATATATGAGATTAGTGTTTATCCGTTTTATCTCTAAAAAATTAAGAGAAAAAATAACAAAAAAACACCCTCATTTATGCTTTAAAAATAAGATATTTTAATCTTTTTCGATTAATGTTTATTAAAATGACATAATTTTAAAATAATGTTTCTCTTAATCTTGAGGAAGTAAAGCGGATAAATACTATTTCTTATATATATATTCCTTTTGTTGTAAAAAAAAAAAAGGAGCCATTTATGATGTCCATCTAAAGCTAAAAAGACTAAGGAGGCCTTAACCATTCATACACCAAAGGGTTTGAAATAAAGGCTTACCACCACGCTTATAGAATCTAAAGGTGTTGTTAGCAATAGCAACTAGCAAGACTACATCCAACAAACTATAGAACGAAACAAACCCCTATTGTCACACAGACAATACCCGCACACCAAAGCGGCACTAGCCTCCATTCCCAAAGGTAAAAAGCAACACCAAAAGGTAGCATGTACAAACCATCAACAACAAAGAGAGGAAAACCAAACAACGATAAAATGCTAGTAAGTGGAAGAGAACACTACCTTTGGATGTACAAAACCATCCATGTGGCTAGGTGAAAACATAAGGGTTTTTATTATATTTACGTGCATTTATTTATTTACTTTTGATGAGAAAAGCAAATAATGTCATTGATAGAAGATGAAAGCAAGGGTACGGCAGTACATCATATATTATCACCCCCAAATCCCACTAAGACCCAACCAAGGCTATTGTTATAATGTTCTCAAACAAAACAAATTAGTGGCCCGAGTTAGCCCTAGAAATCTTAAGCAACTTTTAAATACCAAAAACACAAAACTAAAAACCTAGAAACTAAAAGGAAGTAATTCAATAAAAAAAAAAATCCATTTCTTAATTAACCATCAAAACCCTTAATCTAAAGTATAAAAATTTCAAAAATCTTTAATTGTGGAATGTTTTAGCAAAATATGCACAAGTTTGTCAATTCCTTGATTTCTCCTTCAACCAATAGATTTTAGTTTGAATTTGTAGGGATAACAACTCAAAAATCACTCCAACATTGTTGTTGCACCTCCTATGTTTGAATGCATTAAAACACCAATGCGGTTGGTACTCTAAATTTACCATCATCAGCGAAACCACCCCAACACCTCTTTTTGCCAGAAACATGCTTGCTTCACCTATAGCCAAGAAAGATAGTCCAAATTCCAACATATCTACTAGTTCATCCATACCTTTAGCCATGCTCGATAGACCAACACCACCTCCTTTCCCACAATTCCGCCATTGCCATCTATCCCAACACTACCACAACAACCCACAATTCCAACCATCTCCGTCTTAGCTCACCATTCCCATAATCCCCCCTAACCAACCATCTTTGCCTCAGCCTTCCCTACCCAAGCTTGGTGCTCCACCACCACTTCCCAGCATCCTCTCATCCTTGCATACCATTCCCAAAGTCACTTTACCTCCACTGCCTTCATCCCTTCAATCCTTCTCCTTTCCCTACCACCTACAAATTAATTGAAAAACTTACCTTGAAAATGTTGTCTTCTATCCCTTGTCTATGTGCATTTTTTTTTTGGCACAATAAAAGGAATATATATATATATAAAATAAGGAGTACAAGAGGTACTCCAACCCATTACAATACAAAAACAATTCTTTCAAGGCCAAGAAGTAGAGCAACAAAAAACTTTGCGCATTCCATCAACATATGGACAAGATAAAAGTAGTGATTATTCTCCTGAAAGCCATCATGCATCATACAAATTTACCCATTCCTAAAACAATGCCAATTTATTTGCTTCATTTATCTTTCAAGCATTCCACAGGGTCCAAAATCCAATCACATATATTAAAAGAATACCTTAGTGATATGCTTTTTATCCAATGGAACATCCACAACTGTACAAGTTCAAAAATCCTATTGAATCCTGTTTATGATTTTTGAAAATTCTTTCATTCCTAGCAGCCCATAAAGACCAATTTTTGCAAACCATACCACATCCCATCCTACCTTGACATTTACATCTTTAAAAAAAGGATAAATGTTGCCCAAAGGATGCATAACAATTGTCAGCCCTTACTGAGCTAGTCCACCATTGAAGACATTTAGACCACACTGAATATGCAATTTTACAATGAAGAAATGAATGATTTATATCTTTAATGATCTCACTACAGAAGCTACATGTAGCAAGGCTAAAATATGAAATTACGCCTTTTTTTATACAAATTCAGCTTCAAAGGGATTTTGTCTTGTAGAACTTTCCACACAAAAGCACATATTTTTATGGGAACAAGTCTATACCAAACTCTTTCATACATCTAGTTCCTACTCTCTCTTTAATTTTTAGAGCGGGCATAATACCTGATTTAATTGAGTAGATACCATCATCATGCCTCCACTATATAGTCTTTTTGTCCTTGGTTGGTTGGGTTGACTTCAGTAGATTCCATAGCTCCAACATCGAGTTTTCCTCCCAAGAGAAGATAGGTCTCCTCCAATATAATGACCAAGTCCAATTTCCATTGTTCCAATATCCCATTTGAGAAATGCTCTTTGTTTTGTCTGTGGAATTCAAAAATAATCTTGGGAATTTGTTAGCTAAGGGCCTATCACCTATCCATAAATCCTTCCAAAAACTAATAGAATTACCCTTCTTTAATCTAGGTCTAAAGCCATCCGAAAGCCAACTAGCACTCTAGGATCCATACGGTCTAACTGACATAGATCCCCCCACCATAAAGGCCACCTTCGACTACCCTCTTCAATACAATTAAGCCAATTACCTCCCTTGCATCCATATTTTCTTAGGTTACCTTGCATAGAAATCCTTCCTCAACCCCACCAACCTACTCCACCATTCTCCTAATAGTCCTAGATTAAACTTTCTTACACCCCTAACACCTAACCCACCCTTCATTTTGCTTCTACATACATTCTTCCAACAAACCCAATTAATCTTCCTACTATCCTCCCCACCTGCCCTAAAGAAAATTTCTATGTATTTTTATCAAGTGAGAGTATCAAACCTTTTGGAAGCAAATGGACAAACATGGTGAACACTAGGAGGCTAGATAGCTCAGAATTAAAGAATGTGATCCTTTCATCAAGAGAAATGAACCTGCTTTTCCAACTTGCAAGTTTCTTCTTAAATGAGTCAATGAGAAGTCTCCACATAGCGATACTTCTACAATTACCCCCAATTGGCACATCCAGATATTTACAAGGTAAAGCTCCTTGTTTGCAACAAACTGTAAATGGGAGACTTTCATACCATGATGACTAATTTCAATCTCCTCAAACAACCCATGTGAAACTGATGAGGAAATGATGCCATTAAGACCCTAAGCAACTATCAAAATTAGAAAAGGCGAGAGAGGGTCACCTTGTCTAAGTCCTTTATGCATCTTAAACTGTCTAGTGATGCTACCACCGAGCAAAATAAAAACCTTTGTTGTCTTCAAACATTCATTAATCCACCCTCTCCATTTTTGTCCAAAACCCAATCTCAAATCATATAGTCCAAGAACTCCAAACAAACTTTATCATATGCCTTTTCAAAGTCAAGTTTAAACACAAAACTTGCTTCTTCTTCTTTTTTTTTTCCTTTTTTGAGTATCATCTATTATCTCATTTGTGATGACCACACAATCAACAAGTTGCCTTCCCCAACAAAAGCCATTTGATTTTCCCCAATAATTCCATTCAAAACCGAAGACAACATGTTTGCTAACAATTTTTACATGACACCGACTAGCAAAATAGGTCTAAATTCTTCAATTTTTTGTGGGTTATCAACTTTAGGTACTAGTACAATGAATGAACTATATATTAACCCCTCTAACTAGTTTTCCATGCTTGTGAAAATTGTCCATAAAACCCAATATATCACCCTTAAGCACTTCCCTCATTTCCTTGATAAATTTGAAGTTGAACCTATAAGGACCTGGTGCCTTCATACTTTCACAGCTCCACATTGCTTGCTTAACCTCCTCCTCACTAAAAAATACTATCAACATTGACCCCTCCATTGTTGAGATCTTCTTAAATTCAATCCTATATAAAATTGGATGTTGCCAATCTTCTTCTTTAAATAAGTTTACAAAGTAGTTTGCCACACCTTCTTTAATTTCATTGACCTCTTTCAATTGCTCACTACTCATCATGATACTTACTATATCATTCTTTCTTCTTGTTCCTTTCACACATCTATGAAAAAATTTTGTGTTAGCATACCCTTCACTGATCTAGGTTTTTCTAGCTTTTTGACACCACATGCTTTCCTTAATCCTTTAATTTTTCCATAGTTTCAAATAATTTGTCCTTCTAACCTCAATATCTTCTATAAACAATGGCATCACTTCACCTTTTTTATCAGTAGTAGCAATAGAATCAATGCTCCTTTGTACGTTGAAGTCAATCTCTGAAACCATATTCTTGCTCCAAGCATTTAGCACTTTTCTTATTTCTTTCAATTTATCCTTCAGACGATACCCATTCCATCCATTGATTACTGTCAACTTCTAGGCATCACTAACCAACTCTTTAAACTCAAGGGATTCGAGCCATATGTTAAAGAAACCGAATGGTTTTGGACCCCAATCCATTATCTAATTTTTCAATAGAATTGGGCAATGATCAAAATACGAACGATTCAAGCCCTATTGTTTAACATTCTCACAATTAAGACATTATTCTTCTAAGACCAAAAATCTATCCAACCTACTCATCAATGCTCTATTAGATTGATACCAGGTAAATTGTTTACCAATTGGCAAGTCTATTAAGCCACAATCATTGATGAATTCATTAAACTCCCACATTTCTCTTCTGATACTCCTCTTTTGTCGTCTTTCCTACTCATTTCATACTACATTGAAATCACCCATTAAGCACCAATTCCCACCAGTGTCAATGATAGGATTTTTGAGGAAAGTCCATAAAGCCCTCTTTCCAACTAAATCACAAGGGTAGTTGATATTTATGATATGAATAGGGATCTTAGAGGCCCCCTAAAAGCCAAAGAACCCTATAAAATTTTCACCTCCAATAATTCTACCCTTCTTCAATAAATCAAAATTCCAAATACAAATTAAGTCCCTAGCCATATCTCTTGAGGGTTGAGCAACCCATTCAATTTGTCCAATCCTCATAGAGCTCTACAAAGTTAAGAATCAACCACCTTTACTTTGTATTCCTTTTTTTATCATAATTCAACCTTCTCATTAGCAACTAGTTCTCAAACCCTTTTTTTCTTACCATCTCCACCTACTCCTTTGATATTGGTTGACATAAAAATCAATTTAATTCTATACATCTATTTCCCCTAGTATCAACCTCTCTAACCATTGATCTTTTGTATGTCTCTTTGTCCTGCTCTTTCATGGTAAGTAGTCTTTACAAAATAGTGTCTACTACCTGGCTTTAAGAACCTAGGCAAAAATCAGCATCATTTCTTCCAATTTTCATTCCTTTCTTGAATTGCTCTGCTTTGCCACCATAGATGGTTTTTCCTCTTTTCTAGAGTTCTTATACTCAAAGGAGCATGATCTCATTCTCTTCCTTTTTTGCTTTTTGGATTTTCTCTCCGTTCTTCCCATCCAAACTTTCAAATGTCCTAATTTGCTTTCAAATCCTTGCCAAAAGGATTGCTCCTCACTCTAAGATTATGATCGAACCAAGCTTCCATTGTCTCTCTGCCTCTCTCGATCGTTCTCGATCATACCGTCCTTTTTTTTCTATTTCCACTACAACATTTTCAACTTCATAACTTTTATTCTCCTTCTCTAAGCCCATATTTGTGGCCCAATTTTCATCATCCCCCAAATAGGCTTGAATGTCAAGCCCAAAACTTTTTTCCCATTCTTGCTCTTTACACAAGATTGGACTAGTTAGCCCATTTGTTTCACCCTCCACACTATTTGATTTTTGTCCTTGGCTCTTCATTAATTGAACATTCAAACTATTAGGCACAATGCCCAAATCATCCATTGTCTCACCTTGAGTGCCATTAAGAAACTTTTGATCTTCCCTAGTACCTTCAACTGTGCTTTCATTATCTTTTTGTTTATTGGAATCATCAATGTTCATTATTCTGTCTTTAGCATCCACAAACTAAAATTTCTTTCCTTTGGTCATTGCCTCCTTCCAGTAATTGTCAATCCTTTCCTCTTCTCACTCATAAGTTCCACGTCATTTGCCTTTTCATTCCTAATTTGCACATCATTGCCCCTTTCCATGTCATCATCATCAACCCTAACATTTGCACCATTCTAGCTACCCCTAAAACGACTACCACCATGAACAAAGTCACTAAAAGCACCATCGATGTCATTGTTCAGAGGCCAAGATTCTAAACTAACATCATCTAAAGCACTTGACTCTTTGAGCACATGGTCAAACTTCATAGAAAAGATGTCATTGGTGGCCTCCTCCTTCATAACTTAATCAAGTATGGCACACCATTAACTCTAGTATTCATAGATTTTGAAATGAAATCTATGACAAGGGTGGAAATCAGTATCCATCCAATGTCAAATCTTTTCTTCTTGCTAGTATTGTCATTTGAGGAGATAAACTTCCCCCACACAATCCCAATTGTGGCAAAGAACCCTGGCCTGCAAGCGTGAACCAATATTCCCCGACAACGTAACCACACTAACCTTTCATTGGCAACTATCGTTGGGGTCCATGGTTTTATTTTCTCAAACCACTACCCCAGCCATTCCAATGTTGATTCAGCCAAATCCTTAATCCTGTCCTTATCACCACCTTCTAATAAGACTAATTGTCCCCCCATTGGTCTTACCTTACAGGAAAAATACCCTTCCATAAAGAATTTCTCCTACAATGTCAATATAAGCTCAACTGAATAAGTAGTTCCAACATAACAACCTTCAAGCCAAAGAAATTCCTCTTCCTTCACTGTAAACTCCAAGCTAGCACTTGTACAATTATTATTCTCCACTTTCTATACTTGTGTTAGAGCTTTGGATGAGTCTCCTTTTTGCTGGCTTTTTTTATCAGCTACAACACGTGTTACCGGTTGTGGTTGTCCCATTAGATTTGCTCCAAGCCCATAATTTCCCTTCATAACCTCCGCGAAAGATCTCAATCGTTTGTCGTGATCCCTCTCAACTGTTCTTTTATCAGCTCTATTCATCTCCTCATCTTTTCTGAACTTGGTTTGTTGACCCAAAATTTGCACACCCCTACTCTAATTTGGTCCAGTTGACGTTCCAATTCCACCTCATTCTTAACATCTAAGAATCTTACAAGACCAAATCTACTCCCCAACTTAGATTTCCTCAGCGGACTATAGATGGCCAAGACTCAACCATATTTCCAAAAAGTATGCCACATGCTTTCATAACTCCAATCATCTGAAAAGTTTCTGAAGAAAAACACAGCAGCCTGCTTATCCACCCTTCTGTCATATCCCCAAACATCCTGACTCTTCCCTAGTCTTCTGTTTGGAAAGCCATCAACTTGCCCACATCGGTTCCCTCTCTGATTTCTAGAAAGCTCCCAACTATGCGCCGTCCACCGTCCATGTGCTTTATTGCCGTCCGATCTCACTCTCTCTCTACCTCTCATCTCTCCGTCGGACAGTATTTTGTATTCTGTTCCCCCTATCTGTGTACATGTTGCATGGAGTACTGGTTTTGATTTCTATGTTCATTTTCCACTGCATGCATGAAAATTTGTACAAATTGGAGTCTATATGGTTCACTGTGATATGTGAGACTGTTATACATGGGTCTTAGACATGTCATTTTTGTAATTATTGTTTTCATGTTCATATTAATTAACCATCTTTGCTATTTTGTGTCGATGAACATATATACTTACATATGGATTATGTTTTACATAGGATCGAGACAAAAGTGTGAATATGTGATATATAATTATTTTTTATCAATTAAATATTTTTTTATTCATTTGGAGTACAAAAAGTGCTCCTATTCTTAACAATTATAGCAACAATTACATGACCTCAAAAAAATCCAACCAGCTCTCTTAATAGCTATTGGCATAATTAATCCATTAAACTTGCACATAATCTTGGATTGTATATTCCAATCATCTTGTGA
>BPVZ01000110.1:897270-907397 GCA_020521535.1 Rubroshorea leprosula
TATGACTGAGCAAACATTCGCTTAAAACTCTAGCTATGCTCAACTTGAGATGTCATACTCATACCACTGAAGAACAGTTGGCGTTTCTAACTTAAATCTTTAGACCAGACACCCCAGAAAACGTATCATAACATTGCTTTACTTTAGGGGGGATGGTTTATCTGTCCTACGAAATAACATTGGATCATCAGCAAAGCAGAGTTGACTAAGCTTCAATCTGCTACATTTTGGGTGGTAGAGGAACCCCACATCATTCTCCACCATCCTTGAGAATTCTGGTTAATTAATCATTCCATGCATACTACAAAGAGAAAAAGTAACTGACATAGGGTCCCCCAGCCGCAAGCACTTCCTACTTCGAATATCTAGCTTCATAAGACACCCTGGAGGTCCATTTTGTCTCTCATAGCCACTTACCAAGTTCAGGCAAATCAAAATATTTGTCATGATATTTCTGCATTTTAGGAAAGCACCTTGGCCTTCACTGATTATATATACCAGGGATAATCCTCTTCATTCTCTTTGTGAACTACTTGGATATTATCTTATAAACTACATTACAACAGGCTAAAGGTCTATTGTCTCCTACTTTTGTAAGGTTAGGAAATTTTGGCACTAGAGTAATATTAGTAGAGTTTACAGTTATATATTGTCATTCTGAAAAGAGTAATTTTCCTCCAAAAAGACAAAAGAAAATGGAAAAGAGTAAAGTACAATTATTGTCTTAGGAGGCTCTATTACGAAATAAAATTTTAGTATGTGAATCATTTGTCATTCTTATCTAAGGAGTAAATGAGTTTCAAAAAAAAAACTCCACACACACACATAAAGAGGCCAACAACCCAAACGAAGAAAAATCAGAGCATATCTGGCCCAAAAAAAAGAAGTCCAGCAAGCATTAACATACGGATTTTCAAAGTCCAGATGCAGCCCAGAAGCCTTCTGTGTCCGTAAGTGGCTGACATTAACCTGATCTTGGTAGGATTGGTTGAGGTTCTGTCTGTTTTAATGTAATGTCCCTGCCTGATCCGACGTAGGGGAAGAATGCTCCATTTGCAGCGGCAACATTAGAAGGTGAAGTTCCATTCTTTGGTGGTTCTTCCACTCTATTTTCTTCGATTATCTCACTATTTTTCCATCATTTCTGATGACCCTTTTCAGTAAACATCAAAAAATGTCACTGCCCTTAGGACTGGGGGCCTCTGGCTTCTCCTTCTCTCCCGGGTCTGGTCTGAAGAACCTCCATGAAAGCTTCTCCAAGCAAGGGTACAAGACTAGGCAAGTTTCAATTTTTTATTTACGTTTACCAGTCTACCTTAGGCTGGAATGGAGAGAAGGGAGAGGAGAGGGAGAGTTTGTGGTTTTTGTCTGTTGCATTACTTGTACTGTTTGTTGCTCAGGTCTTGTGCAGATGCTTTAAAGGGATCACCCCATTTTTGTTGTGATGTTGACAAGGTTTTGCAAAGAGGAAGTTTGAGGCAGCAGGTTGTTTCAGTGAGTAGACCAGACTATTGTGACCATTCCCATGAGGAGGGAACAGAAGAGGTTTCTAAAGCAACCTTGATATGGAGAGCAATCAAGTTGCCAATTTACTCTGTTGCTTTGGTTCCATTAACTGTGAGTTTCTTCAGCTTATTAAATCCTAAATTGCAATTGAGTCGCTCAAAATGAGGAAAATAGTTTCTTAAACATAGGCTTGGTCTGAGATTGTTGTGTAGTGTGTTGTAGCAGTGGCTTTTCTTTTGCAAAAACTATGTTAGTGTTTGTTAATTACTTTAAAAAGTGTTATACATCCATATAATTACTAAAAATATATAAAAAATTAATTAGAATTAATTTAATCATATCAAATTAACATTTTTAGTGAGAAAGCGCCGTGTGAGAGCAAATGCCAAATGCAGCCTTATTCTGCTTTCTACTTTAGATTTTGATAGTTTATTACCATCCCTGAAACCTGAAGATTGAAACATCTTTTTACTATTGTTTAACAGGTAGGTAGTGCTGCGGCCTATTTGCAAACAGGCCTATTTTTATCGGGGCGTTATTTTCTTCTCTTGGCTTCTTCAGTCCTCATTATCACTTGGCTCAATTTAAGGTGTGTACCATATTAGTGAATTGATTTATGTCTAGAACGGGGCATCAACTGCATTTGTTGATGGTTAAGATTTCATACTATACAGAGTCTTAAATGGCTCACTTTCTGTGCTATGATAATAAATCATTTTTGTTCAACTAAATCAAGGTGCCTCTAGTTTAGGCCACTAAAGCTATTCTGGCTCAATTTCATGGTTGTTGAGCTTCAGTGCTTCACTCTACTGTCAGGATACTTAAAGATGTTAAAATTTTCAATTTTTTTGTCAATGGACAGCAACGATGTTTATGATTTTGACACTGGAGCAGATAAGAACAAAAAAGAATCAGTAGTAAATTTGGTCGGCAGGTAAACTGACTAATTCCTACTTATCCTATGTTACTTCTGTTTGTCTGATCTTCTAATGTTCTGATGGAAAACTACCCTGCAATGCATTTGTGAAGCCGTTCTGGTGCCATTATTGCTGCCTACTCATCACTTTTCCTTGGCGTCTTCTGGCTGACTTGGGCATCTGCAGATGCAGGAAACATGTGTTCAATATTGTTATTGGCTTGTGCAATTATCTGTGGGTATATATATCAGGTACAGTGATTCCTTTTTGCATTTTGTGAAGTTCTTAAATATATACTACACCTGAGAAATGGGGCTCTTATATCTGTTTTTCTCTTTCAGTGCCCACCATTAAGGTTAAGTTACCAAGGATTGGGAGAGCCCTTATGCTTTGCAGCCTTTGGCCCATTTGCTACCACTGCATTTTACCTGTTGCTAGGAAGCACAAGGTTGTTAACTGAACAGTGATAACATATACTTCGGATTCTGATTCCCCATCATCTTGTTCATTTAATATAATTTGCACGGGTGTTTTTGACAGCAACATCACTTCCCTTCCCTTAACCAGAACGATTCTTTGTGCATCATTCTTTGTAGGCTTCACAACATCCCTTATTCTGTTTTGTAGTCACTTTCATCAGGTAGTTTTATTTTGTTCATGCTGTTTTTTGGTATTGAGAGATCGTTGTGTGTCAATAATATGAATGTTGTATTACTCAGATTGAAGAGGATACGGCAGTCAGAAAAATGTCACCACTGGTGTGTATGCTTCTAGTTTTCATGTTTTTTGTGAGGAAAGCAGCTGATTCATTTTTCCATTTTTTCCTCCTTTCCTGTAAGCAGGTCAGATTGGGCGCCGAGAGGGGTTCTACAGTAGTGAAAGGGGCAGCCATGATACTTTATACTCTTTTATTTTCCGCTGGTATAAGCGGAGCTCTTCCCTTGACTTGCTCTGTGAGTAAAATTTAACTTGGCAAAATTCTTGCCTTTGATGTTTTTAACGTTTATGTCCTATATACTGAAACTTTTGTGTCTGTCTTATGGTTTTCTCAGGTTCTTTGCGCCCTGACATTACCCATAGCGAAACTGGTGGTTAAATTTGTTGAAGAGAATCACAAGGTGAGCATTAAACTTTCAGATGACTCTTTGAGCAAAAGAGAGATAGTGTCAAATGTGCAAAAGAGAAGAACGATTGCAGCTATACAAATGCTGACTGGGTGACTTAATTTCCGGCCAAAAATGGTGTTTCAATGCACCATGATTAGTTATTCTCTGTGGTGCAGTTAATCTTCAGATTTCTTCTGGAAATTTCCTTATTTACTGTTTCTTATTGTACTTCATTTTTTGCAGGACAAAGAGAAGATCTTCATGGCAAAATATTACTGTGTGAGACTGCATGCATTGTTTGGAGCTGCATTGGCAGCTGGATTGGTCTTAACCAGGGTGCTTCCTAAAAGATATGTCCCAAGGCTCATATTCTCTTCAGTGATCCTCAGTCTAGACATGAAAAGTTGATACCAAAGATCAAATCCAGATGGAGGAATAATTCATCTGAGTAAGCACATCAGTTTGCTGTTGAAGCTAAGAACCCCCACATAAATGCTTGTAACACAACCCAAGTTGTTCCTATTTTTGCTACTAGCAGGCACAATTAGCCGAGATGAGTGATCTGTTCTTTGGGGGCGTTGCTTGGTAGGAGGATGGAAAAGGAGAATAATAAAAAAATTTTACACTTGATGTCTGGGTCATGCAACATGTTGCACCAATGCATTGGATAAATTTCATAAGGTGCGAAGAATGGTGAATAGAGTATAATGGTTCTTAAAAGGCGACATGTTTGTACCTTTGTCTGTTACACAATATAGCAAATCAGAAATGATTGGTCAAGACAAGAAAGCACATGCAGAGGGCAGCAAACTCTTACTCTTAACATACCACGTGTCTAAGTATCTTAAAACAGAACATCACATCTATGGCAAAACGCCTGCATTAATATGAAAAAACCACAAAAACTGAGTCTTAGCAAGATCCATTGTTCACCAAAACTCTTGAACCAATCTATGCTGCAGTAGAAGGCTTGGAGGCAGCAGAAGAGAGCCTTGATCTCCTCTTTGCCAAGCTCTCACTACGCTTCTCCCGTTGCTCCTTCAACCTTGTGGCAAGTAGTTTCTGGTACTCAGCTGCCTCCGACTTGGCCTTAGCAATTCTTTTTTTCTTATCTGCAATTCTAGCACGCTTCCTCTGGAGAGTCAGTGGAGTAACCAGCCTCTGAATCTTGGGAGCTTTACTAACCTTCTTGCCTGCAAAGAGCAAGATTGATTTCAGCAACAGTTTTGAAATTGGAAGAGCCACCCTCTTCAAATTGATTCAAACAGCCTGTATTCCCCAACATAAACTGCCCTATTCCACTCCCAAAGAAAACACTATATGTATTGATAGTATTTCTTATCCTGTTAGAAGGGTTCAGGATCAGAAGTGCATGGAATAGATGCACCAACCATCATCACTTCATCCAACAATTGTACAAGAGAGACCTTAGTCCTCTTGCTCACTTGCATAATTGTCAGCCTAAGAACAAAACAAAGAGACTGTACATAGGGATTCATATCCTCTCTACAAAAGATGGGGTGCACACTATATACCATGACGGAAAAAATATCACATCTAAGCAGAAAACACCAATCCTATAAACCAATTAAGGTTGAGAATAACTTATTACGTTTAGGGGAATATGAAAACATCCACTTACATTCTGCACATGTATATTAATGTACCAGACATAGTTCCTTTCTAAGGAAAGAAGAATCCAAAGTACTTTACCAGATTTTGTTGTGAAAGTTCTCCTGTAAGTGTTGACATATTTCCTGACATCATCCTCTTTGGAGAGGTTAAAGAGCTTCCTAATCTTGGAAGCTCTCTTTGGACCTCTCATCCTTGGCTTTTCAGTGTCAGTAAGCCCAGGGAGATCATTCTCACCCTTCTTCACTATAACCAGGTTCAAAACAGAGAGGTCAGGGCTAACAATGCATCCACGAACAGACTTCCTCCTGCGCTCTCCATTGCGTCTTCCATATCCACGGAAGCATGGGGTACCTGACAAAACATGATATATGAATAAACTTTATCACACAACATAATCCCTAAACTAAAGAGGGTTTGGAAAAAATTTTAAGGTTTGTTAGACCACATTCAAAACCCCAAAAAGTTATCACACATATAGAAGACAAGAAAAGGAGCCAAGCTAAATTTGCAACTAGAGAATTACATTATAAACAGGGAAATACAACCCAGGCTATGAAAACAAAAGCATTATTAACAAAACTGGTGCTCTTACGATAACAATTAGTAACAAAACTGAGCTATGACATGCATCAAGTTACCACAAAAAATAAAAACTCTCATCGCACAAAGCCTCTAAAAGATTAAGACTTGAAGTTATGTACTTGTGGATGCTCCAAAGCCTACTCACCTCTATGAAGCAGAAGACGAACACGACCAGGAGTCAGAACTCCCTGCTTCATTGGAAATCCTTGCTTGTCACAACCTCCCATGATCTTGAAAACATAGCCCTTGAATTCCTGTCAAACAAGGAATACATCATTAAATCTGGAGAATCAAATAATAAGAGTAAGATTATAGGCAGAAAGAACATTGACAGTAATTGCATACATCACCCAGAGCATCTCCGCTAACCTCCTGTGAAATCCTCTTGTCAAAAAATGCTCGACTGTACATACAATTCAGAATCCGCATTAGTATTTCTTTAAGAATGTCATGAGAACAGATAAGCACAATTTGCTATCCACAGAAGCAATACAAACAGCAATATTCAAAAACAAAGGGTAAGAGGGCAGCTATTTCAAAACTGAAGAAATGCAATCAAACCTTGGCGGACTCAACAAAATGATAAATCACACAAAAGTTCATTCCTTTACACATTAACCCTACATCAGAAATCTCTGGCACTTGGAAATTAATTTAACCAGCCTGAACTGAGCTCCCCCCCTCCCCCTGATTCTCTTATTCCTCTTGGCAAGTTTCTCAGCAACTAAACAGCAACAAACACAAAGCCGGAAAAGGGTAGGAAAAATGGAACTTACAGCTTCTGATCGTCATCGATGTCGACCTTCTTCTGGCACCCAGTGGTTGGATTCGCGATATTGAACTACAATAAGAAGCGGAGAATTGACACACGAGAATTTAAATTCAAAGGAAATGAAGGAAAAAGAACAAAAATGGAGAACTGAATCTGCATATTAGGATTTTCAGGTACCTTCATTTTGGATGAACTCTAGCCGCTATGGTGACGAAGAGAAGCAGCTGAGCCTGCGCAGGAGAGGGTTTGGGAGACTTAAAGCAGAGAAATTAGGGTTTTTCGAAGCACTATATATCGTTCGGTGAATATTGGATTAGCCCACTTTTCATAGCCTTATTCGGCCCATATTTGTATTGGGTATAGCCCGTGATTGTTGCTGTATTTCTTGGGCCATTACTTTAAGATGGGTTGTTGTGTGCATTACCACTTTTGTCCTTTTCGGTACGTCATAGATTTTTTTTGGGGTGGTTTTTAGGAACATTAGATGATTAGATTACTTTACTAGGGATATAACTCCCCTCACATAATCCTCTCCACCTACCTTGCCTTGAGGCACATGAGGAGACCATGCTCTTAGTTATAAACAAATTTAGTAATAAAAGTTCAATTTTGAATAATAAAAAAGAATATTTTATTGTTTGAATTATATCATTGTTAAGGTGCAGGTGATGTGGGTTAATGAGTCAACAATGAAAGTGATGTGGAAGCTGATTAGGATGCCACCCATAGGAAATGAGAAGGGTTCTTTTAGCTAGCACCCATTTTACGTGCAAGAGGTTACGTGTCATGGGATATCTCACTCTGTCCAACAATGATGGTTAGTAGCAAATTCCCCAACAAAGCCTAAAAGTAAATTTTCCAGTCAAGCTAGAAGAGTTGGGCAACAATGACGGATATTGAGGGTTGAAAATGATTACACAACTACCAAAAATAATAAAAATGAGGTGTACATTGTGGAAGGAACAACAAGAATAGAAAATGTATAAAGATTAAAGATTACAACTTGAAAAACACATTTATACATAATATATTGTGGCAAAATAGTAAAAACAATGAATGTGCTCTCTATTATCTTTGACAAATACTCCTAGTTTATAACGAACAACTTTCATGTTGTGGGTGAAAGGCACAATGATTCCTTTCAAGCTTTCTCAACAACAAAAGGAATAAACTTGAAAGTAGTGATGGGAAAAGGAAGGATGACCGTCATGGAGGCTTGTGAATGGAGGGTTTGTGAATGGAGGGTTTGATCCCATTCTTGATGCTAACCTTTCAGCTTAATCTTTTGATGTTTAAGAAAATAACTTAGAATCTGAAGTTGTAGCATGTTGTCTCCCAACCATGACGTTCTGCAAGTCTGGAAAGTATTCTACAATGCTGGAAGTGTAGAAATATGAGAAAAATAGTGATTTTTAGATGATTTTAGTGTAGGATGAGAGGTTAAAGATGAAGAGCTTTTTAGAGGAAAAATGGAGGTTTGATCTGTGAAGAGGGATTGGATTTGTGAAATCTGTTTTGTTTGTTGAAAAATGACAAAAAAATTGAAATATATATATGTAGCGGCAATTTTGTAATTTTGGGTTAAGGATCAGAGTTGCCCAGTTAACTCACGGGTAAATCTAGGTTAAGTAGAGATAGTTGTTGAGTTTTGAGTGGTTCTGGGTACTGTTGACAATTTTTTAAAAAGTGATATCATGAATTATCTAGTGGTTCCAACGAAGGACTACTAGTTTGCTGGAAACTGCCCATTTCTAATAATTCTTCCAACCATACGAAATACTATTTTTGGGAGGTATTTGAGTACAGTTGGGAAAAATCAAATCTACTCAGAATTTTCGTAGATTTTCCAAGTAAAATGTAATCTTTTTCAATATTTTCCAATGTAGTGGAACTTGTGCAACTACCTTTTTTAATAACTTCCAATACAATAAAACTTGTGCAGCCACCATTACATTAAATATAGGTGCAACTTGCTAATGGGGACTAAAATAGCATCTCTTGTTGGTTTTTAACGAGATTCCAGGTCTTTTAGTTAACATCAAATGGTGCAGTTTTGGGATCAAGTTTTGCCTCCACATCATCCCCACCTAGCCTTTTCTAGCTAAGTTGAGCAACATCATCAGCTTCAAGCTTGGCTGGCGCGAATACCTCGCTTTACCAAACAAGCAACATTCATCTATTTATGCCTACCAAGCTATTAGTCCTATAGTTTATCCTGAGTAATCTCCATGAGTTTGGATTCATGGGTTTGTATTTATCTGTAACAAAAGCAAATTATGAATGAGTATTTGTTCAAATATTTAAGTATAAAATGTATAAATATGTATAGCAAAGAAGGATACTCCCTTGTATGTTGAAAGGGATGATGAGAATAAATACTATTGTGCCCTTTTGTCTACTGGCCATGGCGAGCACTTGTATAATTATGCTGTGTATGTTTGGTATTGCTCCAAAATAAAGGAGTATCATGAATGCATGTTGTGATATTGTTTTCCCGAGCCAAGTATTTTTGATTGGCGATATCTGCTAACACATAAAAATATAAAGGAGATATGTTGTGGATTGGGATTATCGACGATTGGTAATTTTGTCCATTTATATAAAAGAATAATAATGTGCATGTCCGTTGGCCATTTTGTACAAGTATTGCAGGGTTAGCTATGAATAGCTTCTCTATAACTAGAAAGACAACAATGGCTAGCATTATTTATGATTAAAGCGTGAACTATGTAGAATCGAAAAAGTATTTTCACTAATCCGCTAAGTCGCAAAAGGAATAATTCTCTTTAAGCCAGACTTCGCAATAACAATGAATATGTGATAAAAATATGTGGCGTTGTCTCCATGGAAGAGGGACGTCAGCCGCATCCGTGGCCTCCGAGATGACAAGGTGTGATACCATTAACAAACACTGACCTTTCTTGTCTTATTTGCACTGTTAGAATGTGGTCTTAGTTGTTGTTGCTCACCAAGCATCACACCACCATGTAGGGCAACCACCAAGGGAGTGTCAATCTCAACTTGATGGATTTTTGTCACTAGAGGGTAGTCATCCTGTTCAGTTGCAAGGTTGCAACTGTTACCAACTTCATGCTAATTGTACTGAGTTACGCTAACTCTTTGTCAGCTTTTGAGAGCTAATGAGATAAAATATGTAAGTATCCTACCCTTTGTCCGTTATTGGGAGCCAATATAATAAAGATATATAGAAATTTGTAGCCTTTTACCTATTACTGGAGGCTAAACAAGATAGTAAATCTGACCCTTTGTCCATCACTGGGAGCTGTATAGATGTAGCATGTTGTCCATTGATGGGAACCACGTATATGTAGCAAAGTAGGTTCTTTGTCCATTGTTGGGAGTTAAAAGATGTAGTAGTAAATATCGCTATAGAAAACATGATTGTCAAAAACGCCCAATCATGTTGTAGAGATAGATATAGTCGTGTTTGGCCATGTATATGAAAATAGATGCTGAAGTGGATCATATCTATAATGTTTCTAGTGAAGTGGATGAATACCATATCTAGCGATGATGACTTCATTACAGTAATTAGTAAAAAATAAAATATAACAAATCTAATGTGAAAATAAACTATGTGAACCCTTC
>BPVZ01000110.1:907497-954020 GCA_020521535.1 Rubroshorea leprosula
AAAAAAAAATAATAATTTTGTTACTCAATTTAACGTTTGAATATCAAATATTTAAATTAAAATTTCAAAATACTAAACCTTTCAAAATCCATAACTTAAAGTCGAGCCAACACGGATCACAGCTAGATCAAACCATCAAATCCTTTAATATCACTTGTTAGGAGAATCTAACAAATTAATTCAAAAGTACAAATATGAGAGAGTATAAATATATGTGAGGAGACATTATATTAAATTAAAAAAATATATCTATCAGGTTTATAAATCTCCCACGTTTATAATACACTCTTACAACTTGTTTCTCATGGACGTGACATTTTATTTACACACTCGTATATTTATATATTTTAATATTTTATTCATAAAATTTAAATTTAAAATCTTATTTAGTCTAACAAATTGTTAGTATTTTGTTTTAAATTTTAAATTATATAATAAAAAATAATTTTTTTTATTTTTGGTCCATCCTAAATAATTTATAGTATGTTTGATTTAAAAAAAAAAAAAACATTCTTTCATTTTCTTCCTCTCCCTTCATTTGAGTAAGTGAAAAAGTTAAGGTAAAAAATAAAATAGGGAAGTTTGCTCCCTTTCCCTTTTCTCCAAATTTATTTGCTAATCAAATATAAAATTTTGATTAGCAAATCAATTTAAACTAAATATATTATCAAATTAAAAAATATTTATACTGTTTAAAAAAATTATTATTATTATTATTAAATTATTTAAAACATTGATTATATCTTTAGAATTATTATTATGCCTTCACTTTATTTAACGACAAGTCAACAAAAAGGGTTAAAAGTCGGTCACTCCAAAGTGAAAGGCCCACGTCCACCGTCCATGACTTCAGAGGCGGGCCGCAGCATCTAAAGATTCTAAACCAGAAATTCCTACGCCACCATAAAAACTAAACAATTAATTTTAAAAATAAAATTTTTTTAACATATTTTAAAAGTATCAATTAACTGTGTGATTAATATTGTTCTAGTTATTAATATGTAATTTAATAATAAAAAATATATTAATTACTTTTTTAACGTGTATGTTAAGCATAAATATTAGAAAGACCTTAAAAAAATATATATAAAAGACACGAAGAAATCATAACCCTCACCTTAGCTTACATAAAGCGACACTCATCCAATCGCCCTCCTCATCTCTCCTCCAATTCTCATCACTTCGATCCTCTCCTTTCCTTCCTTCCAAACACCATGGCCGCCTCTTCCCCACGCGAGGAGAATGTCTACCTTGCCAAACTGGCCGAGCAAGCTGAGCGCTACGAGGAAATGGTCAAGTTCATGGAGAACGTCGTCGCCGCCGTGCCGGACTCCGACGAGCTCACCGTCGAGGAGCGGAACCTCCTCTCCGTTGCCTACAAGAACGTTATCGGTGCTCGTCGTGCCTCCTGGCGCATCGTTTCCTCCATCGAGCAGAAGGAGGAGGGCCGTGGGAATGCCGATCACGTCTCCGCGATCCGGGAGTATAGGTCCAAGATCGAGACCGAGTTGTCGGATATTTGCGCTGGAATTTTGAAGCTTCTGGAAGAGAAGCTTGTGCCGGCCGCGGGGACTGGGGATCCCAAGGTTTTCTATTTGAAGATGAAGGGAGATTACCATAGGTACCTGGCCGAGTTCAAGACCGGCGATGAGAGGAAACAAGCGGCCGAAAACACACTCACCGCCTATAAATCTGCTCAGGTTCGTTCTGTTCTTTAATGGTTTGGTAATTGATTTGGTGCAGCAAGGCAAGGGTTTGGTTATGTTTTTCATGTCTAAATTATGAATCGTAATGTGTTTATGTTCTTTTTAAATCCGATTGGTTTGTGTTTTAATTGTGCTAACCTCTGATTCGGAACAACGTGGTTTGTTAATCAAATTTAGCATGATGCTATTAACTTATTAATTTTTGTTTCTGTTTTTATTGGTTTAATTTGCTTCAATCTTTTGGATCGATGTCTGTTTGTTTGTCAAACAGGAGTGCATATGGGTTCGTATAAGAAAAATAGGAAATGTTTGTGTATGAATGTGGTTCATGTTTGGTCTTTTATCTCTTCTATCTTTTCTCTTTGTAGTTTCTCAAACACTTCCTGTAAAAATGTATCAATTAATCCATGATACATGTCATTCTCTAACTCTTAGAGAGCAACAACTTCAGGAGGTTTGGCCAGCTATGTTATGGATTATTGAGGTTCTCTAATTTGTTTCGAATCAAACCATATGGAATCATGGAATGTCCTTTTTAACATCGCTAATGTTGAGCTCTTGGTTAGCATGGTGTTTGGTGGGCAATTGTTTACCTCTGTTTGGTTGAGAATTTATTGCATTAAGTTGGGCACTATGAAGTTAATTCAACCAGAAAATGATTAATGAATTCAACATACTTCCTGAATTGGCTTTATCTTTTATATTAACCTGTTTTTTTTTTTAAAAAAAAAAAAATTGCTGGGTTGAAAGTTGGAAACAGAAGTGACGTTATTGATTATCTCTATTGATTCACAAAGCTAAGAGCTTTTAAAATTAGAAGCAAATGATTATTTTTTAGCTTATTAAATGTGACCTTGTTTCAGCTCTTCATTGTGTCTGTGTTTAACTTTCCAACTTAAATGTCATGAATTTCCAAAATACGTTTTCTTTGTAAAATTTAAAAGATCACTCTTGGATATCATACTTCTGTTTTATCTCATTCTTTTCCTTTAAAAGGGGGAGCTTTTCTGCAGCAGTAATGTAATAACTAGTTATTTATTCCAAATTTCTGAGCATTGGCTGATAAGATCAGTGCATTCCTTGTTGCTTCCTCTCTCCAGGAGATTGCAAGTGCTGAACTAGCTCCAACTCATCCAATCCGTTTAGGATTGGCTTTGAACTTCTCTGTGTTTTACTATGAGATTTTGAATTCTCCTGATCGCGCTTGCAACCTTGCAAAACAGGTATGATAGTTGGAACTCTAGAAAATTTATCTTATTTCTACGTTCATTTTTTGGGTAAAGGGTACAGTATTTTCCTTTTTTAACTGAACTACTATTGGATTGGGTGATAAGTCTGCATCTTTTGTTCCTTATTCTATCTCTTTGGGGTTTCATTTGTGTTTTGCTATTTTAGTATTTTATCTCCTACCACATTCAGTTAATTTGTTCTGTGAATTCAATTAGGCTTTTGATGAAGCCATCTCTGAGTTGGACACTCTAGGAGAGGATTCATACAAGGACAGCACTCTGATAATGCAACTTCTTCGTGATAATCTCACTTTGTGGACCTCAGATATGCAGGTATTGGTATTGGTCTGCCCTTTCATTTTTCTTTCTAATTTTTGTATCTTTCTCTTCTGTAGCAAATTTAATTTGTTCATAGATATTGATATTTGATTTTTCCAAAACATCTAGGATGATGGAACTGATGAGATTAAAGAGGCACCCAAAAAGGAGGAAGAGAAACAACAGTGAAGCCACTAATCATTATCATTATCTTTGCAATGTACTTCTCTGGTTGTTTTTGTTTGGAGAGGTTGACTTCATTTCGCCTTCTATTAAATTACATGAATTTAGGTGTTCATGATGGAAGTTAAAAAGCTGCTGAAAGTCTCCTAGTATTTCACGGCTTAATTGTTTCTTAAAACTAAGTGAGTTGATTTAAGATTTATCCAAGCTTAATGTTTGTGTGAAAGAATCATTCTGCTATTAACAAGCAACCTGCTTTTATGCTTTAATGCTATCTTCATTATCTGGTTTCTGCTAAAAAAACGATGATGCTGTAAAACCTCAATTTGAAACCCAAGGAGGACCAAAAAAAAAAAAAAATTCAAAAAATCTTTATTGAAAGAGCTTTTATTGAAAATCCCAAAAGGAGAGAAAACAAAATAAATAACACTGCTGTATAAACCTTGGGTGACAACACATAGTTGGCAGGTTGCTGCTCAGGGGAGAAGCCAAAGAGGGACGACTGGTGTTGTTGGTTTTTTTTTTTTTTTTTGGTTTCTTGCTTAGAGTGATTTTTATTTTTAATATGAAGGACTGAATTCCTATAAATAAGATTGACCACAGGAAGGTTTGAAACTATTCCTAAAGCACATATAATGAGTGATAATTGCTCGTATATAAGTTTGAACAAATTAGGAATTAGGAATCACCTAAAACCATCATTCGCTGAGACATGATCATAAGGGTACAAGGTAAAAATGATGACACTACTAGTATCATAAGCTAACATGAAAGTCACATCTATCATTACCAGCTTAACGGGTAGAGAATTCCCCCTTAACAAGTAGTAATCCCTATTTACTACAAGCCGAGTTGATCTCAAGTCATTCATAGAGGGTTAGGCCCATCTTTGAGAGTGAATTTTTAGTATCATTCAACCATAGATATAGAAATATTAACCTATAAGCTAATTTAAAATTTGAAGTAATGAATATCACCAATTCCAATTTCCAAACAACCAAACCAAAACTAATATGTTCTTTTTGATTGGCTTGGACGGTTCAATCACCAAAGAGAAGTCTACACAGATTGCACATCTTTATATTTGGTAAGAGGCAGGCCCTATAAATAAGGGTGGTCCTCCTCTAGTAACGGTAAATCTACCCTCAATTTTAGTTTCATTTTAGCAATATTTTGATTTTTAGGTTTTAGTTTTCATTTCTTATTATTATGAACTCTATAATTTAATAGATGTTTTACCTTCTACCTTTCATCTCCTAACTTTCATCTTTCATCTTTCATCTTCTATATTCTACATCCTACTCAGTGTCATTTAGAGCTTCATATGTTTCATTCAGAGTTTTACATTTTTCATTCATGGCTTCATTTAATGTTGTTTGTAGATTTGTTTTGTTTTATTAAATAATAATCGAAATCCCTCTTTAC
Source organism: Rubroshorea leprosula (assembly GCA_020521535.1). Classification (NCBI taxonomy): domain Eukaryota; kingdom Viridiplantae; phylum Streptophyta; class Magnoliopsida; order Malvales; family Dipterocarpaceae; genus Rubroshorea; species Rubroshorea leprosula. The sequence continues at coordinate 912,359 of BPVZ01000110.1, forward strand.
TTTAACTTATATATAACCTTACAATCTTATACAAATAATATACATAAAAATAAAAAAAGTTCAAGCTAACAACCTAAATAACTTAGTGATAATTTCATTCCATTAGAAGTAAAAGGTTTTAAATTTGAATCACATGACATATGGGGTGTAATATGGTAGTGATAATTTTTTTCCATTAAAAGTAAAATGTTTTGAGTTCAAATCACATGATATGTGAATATAATATGGTGTAATATGGTAAGAAGTACAAGAGGGTTGTCTCCAGTTGTGCAACCAATATAAAAAAATAATAATAATAAAAAATCCGATACAAAAACTTCGTTATTATTGCTAATTTCTTTTTCTTTATTTTCATAGCAATTACATGTATATATATATATATAAACATATGAAATTAGTGTTTATCAGTTTTGACATTTAAAAATAATTAGAGTTTTAACATATATTTGAAAACTAAAATCTTATCTTATTAAATGTTATTAATATTTAATAAGATAATTTTTTAAATTTTGAATTAAGTTTTAATTAAATAAAACAACGTAATTTAATATTGAGATTTTAATTATTTTCAGAATTTTATACTGATATATACTTTTTTTGAAATATATATTAATTAATATTATTTAATTAGATTAAATTTAATAAATTTTCATTTTAAATATATAATTATTACTAAATATATGAAAACTAAAAACCAAAAATCAAAACCCATACTAAAAGTTATTTACAATGTCGGTTTATTTAGATTCCTTTTACAAGCATACAATGCTGGTTTATTAGTTCCCCTCAAGGATTAAAACAGGTGGGTAAATGCTCATTTTAATCCCTCAACTTTATCAATTTATATATTTTTGGTCCTTAAAGTATTTTATGCACTTTTTTAATCTTTCAACTCTAAAAAATGCATAATATTGATCCTTCCATCAGTTACCTATAACATGGCAGTTAAAAGTTCCACGATGGCATTTTCTTTTAATTTTTTTATGACATGACAATAACACATCATATAATTTGATTACATATACAAATAAAAACGCCAACTCATACACCAAAATTAGATTAGCATTTATATTTATAATAAAAAAATAAAAAAACTACAAATTTACCTTAATACCCCTGTCTCTCTTGCTTGATCCATCTTCTTCCTTTCTTTCTTCTTTTTCTTTCTTCCGCTTCTTCCTCTGTGTTGCTAGGTTCCCTCAAATCCAACTGAACTAGGTTCAAAGGAACCCAGCTCGAGTTAGATGGAATCCAGCTTCACTTTTTATATATATATATATATATATATATTTGTTGCGAAGAGTTTATGTAAATTACAGGTTATGAGGGATTTTTGGGATCATTTTGCTTTATATTTCCTAACTATTGTTTAAATAATTTTAATGTTCAAACTAAAAAGAACAGAAGCAGTGACCATGGGCAAAGAAGCAATTTTTAGTGGGTTTCCATTTGTTTAGCTAGAAAATTGTATAGTTTGGGTGTTTGGATGTTGAGAAAATGGTTTCAATCTGTTTGGTTGTGGAGAAAATTGTAATATTTGTTAAGAAAATTTGATGAGGAAATTGTGATTTAATTATAAATTAATTAGAATATCAATTTTGATTAACATAAATAATTATAATTTAATGATAATTAATTAGTAAAATCTAATTTGGCACCATTTTTTTTTATCTATATAAGCATTTAGATTTAATTTAATTTGTTACATTATTAAAAAATATAAAAAATGCCACGTAAAATGTCACATCATTAAAAAAATATAAAAAATATCATGTGGATGGAGTTAACAGCACAAATTGATAGAAAATTAATATTGTGTATTTTTTAGAGTTGAGGATAAAAAAAGTGCACAAAATACTTTAAAGATAAAAAATATGCAAATTAATAAAATTAAGGGACCAAAATGAGCATTTAACCAAACAGGTGTCCACAACACCACGAAGTGAGGGACGGTGATAAAAAATCTCAAACCCCTAACACCTCTGACTCCCCTTACAATTTAACCTCCCAAATTTAACTGATCTTCTCGAATCATCTACACCCAGAAACCCTAGAAGATGGATATCGATCGAGAGATCGCGGCAACGCAAGAGGAGCGGCGGCGGAAGGAGGAAGAACTCGCTTCTCTCACAACCCTTACTTTCGATCGGGACCTCTACGGCGGTACCGATAAGAACGAGTATGTCACCTCCATCCCTGCCAACGACGAAGATGATGCCAACGTTGACGGTATGGATTCTGAGTTCGCTCGCAAGCTTGCTTCTTACACTGCCCCTAAATCCCTACTCAAGGAGGTTCCTCGAGGGGATGAGGATGATAACTCCCTGGGGTTTCGACAACCTGCTAAGATTATTGACCGTGAGGATGATTATAGGAGGAGAAGGTTGAATCGTATTATATCGCCAGAGAGGCATGATGCGTTTGCGGCTGGGGAGAAGACGCCGGATGCGTCCGTGCGGACTTATGCGGACGTGATGCGGGAGCAGGCTTTGGCGAGGGAGAAGGAAGAGACCTTGAGGGCTATTGCGAAGAAGAAGAAAGAGGAGGAGGAGGCGGCCAAGGCAGAGAAGGAGGCTGGTGGGGCTGCTGCTGCCGCTGCTCCCAAGAGGAGGAATAGGTGGGATCAGTCGCAGGATGATGGGGCTTCTGCTGCGAAGAAGGCAAAGGCTACTTCAGACTGGGATTTGCCTGATGCAACTCCTGGAATTGGGCGGTGGGATGCTACGCCTACACCAGGAAGGGTGGCAGATGCAACTCCTTCGGTGGGAAGGAGGAACAGGTGGGATGAGACACCGACTCCAGGACGTGTGGCTGACTCGGATGCAACCCCTGCTGGTGGGGTCACGCCTGGTGCAACTCCGGCTGGGGTCACTTGGGATGCAACCCCCAAAGGTTTGGTTACCCCAACACCAAAACGGCAGAGGTCCAGGTGGGATGAGACTCCGGCAACCATGGGTAGTGCTACCCCAATGGCGGGTGCTACTCCAGCCGCTGCTTTTACTCCGGGAGTCACTCCTGTTGGTGGAATCGATTTGGCCACTCCCACTCCTTCGGCTATTCAATTGCAGCAGGCTGGATATATGACTCCGGAACAGAGGAATTTGTTAAGGTGGGAGAAGGATATTGAGGAGAGAAATAGGCCATTAACAGATGAGGAGCTCGATGCTATGTTCCCTGAAGAGGGATACAAGATTTTAGAGCCGCCAGCATCCTATGTGCCCATTAGAACGCCTGCAAGGAAGCTTCTGGCTACCCCAACTCCATTAGCAACCCCACTTTACTCTATTCCAGAGGAGAATCGTGGCCAACAGTTTGACGTGCCCAAGGAGATGCCTGGTGGATTGCCATATATGAAGCCAGAGGATTACCAATTGTTTAAAAAGTTGCTGGATGATGTGAATGAGGAGGAGTTGTCGCCTGATGAGCAGAAAGAGCGGAAAATTATGAAGCTCTTGTTGAAGGTGAAGAATGGAACCCCACCACAGAGGAAGACTGCTTTGAGGCAGCTTACTGATAAGGCTCGGGAATTTGGTGCTGGCCCATTGTTTAATCAGATTCTGCCCTTGCTTATGCAACCAACATTGGAAGACCAAGAGAGGCACCTTTTGGTAAAGGTTATTGATAGGGTTCTGTATAAATTAGATGAGTTGGTTAGGCCTTATGTGCACAAGATTCTTGTTGTGATTGAGCCTTTGTTGATAGACGAAGATTATTATGCCCGTGTGGAAGGGAGAGAGATTATTTCGAATCTCAGCAAGGCAGCTGGTTTGGCTACCATGATCGCTGCCATGCGTCCGGATATTGACAACATTGATGAGTATGTTAGGAACACTACTGCAAGGGCTTTTAGTGTTGTTGCTTCTGCACTAGGGATTCCTGCTCTTCTGCCTTTCTTGAAAGCTGTGTGTCAGAGTAAGAAATCATGGCAAGCTAGGCACACTGGGATCAAGATTGTGCAGCAGATTGCTATTTTGATTGGTTGTGCTGTTCTTCCTCATCTCAGGTCCCTTGTTGAAATCATAGAACATGGTCTGAATGACGAGAATCAGAAGGTGAGGACAATCACTGCTCTGTCCTTGGCTGCTTTAGCTGAGGCTGCTGCCCCGTATGGTATTGAAAGCTTTGACTCGGTTCTGAAGCCACTGTGGAAGGGTATCAGGTCTCACCGAGGTAAAGTCTTGGCTGCATTCTTAAAGGCTATTGGTTTCATTATTCCTCTTATGGATGCCATTTATGCCAGTTACTATACAAAGGAAGTTATGTTTATTCTAATTCGTGAGTTCCAGTCTCCTGATGAGGAAATGAAGAAAATTGTGCTCAAAGTGGTGAAGCAGTGTGTGAGTACAGAGGGTGTAGAGGCTGATTATATTAGGAATGATATTCTTCCTGAGTTCTTTCGTAATTTCTGGGTGAGAAGGATGGCTTTAGATAGGAGAAACTACAAGCAGCTAGTTGAGACAACTGTTGAAATTGCAAACAAAGTTGGTGTTGCTGATATTGTAGGCAGAATAGTTGAGGATCTCAAGGATGAGAGTGAACCATACAGGCGAATGGTTATGGAAACAATTGAGAAGGTGGTTACAAACCTGGGTGCATCTGACATAGATGCTAGGTTGGAAGAGCTTTTGATTGATGGGATTCTTTATGCTTTCCAAGAACAGACCAGTGATGATGCCAATGTGATGCTTAATGGTTTTGGGGCTGTTGTAAATGCTCTTGGGCAGAGAGTCAAACCTTATCTTCCCCAAATTTGTGGTACCATTAAGTGGCGTTTGAATAACAAGAGTGCCAAGGTAAGGCAGCAGGCAGCAGACCTTATTTCAAGGATTGCAGTTGTCATGAAACAATGTCATGAGGAACAATTGATGGGACATCTTGGGGTTGTCTTGTATGAGTATTTGGGAGAAGAGTACCCTGAAGTTCTTGGTTCCATTTTGGGAGCACTCAAGGCAATTGTCAATGTCATTGGTATGACAAAAATGACTCCACCAATTAAGGATTTGCTTCCTAGGTTGACACCAATTTTGAAGAATAGGCATGAGAAGGTCCAAGAGAATTGTATTGATCTTGTTGGTCGTATTGCTGATCGTGGTGCGGAGTTTGTTCCTGCTAGGGAGTGGATGAGGATTTGTTTTGAGCTTCTTGAGATGCTTAAAGCTCACAAGAAGGGTATCCGGCGGGCTACTGTCAACACTTTTGGGTATATTGCAAAAGCTATTGGGCCTCAGGATGTATTGGCAACTCTATTAAACAATCTCAAGGTGCAGGAACGTCAGAACCGTGTCTGTACAACTGTGGCAATTGCAATTGTGGCAGAGACATGTTCTCCTTTTACTGTTTTGCCAGCTTTGATGAATGAGTATAGAGTGCCGGAGCTTAATGTGCAGAATGGTGTCTTGAAATCTCTTTCGTTCCTCTTTGAGTACATTGGTGAAATGGGAAAAGATTATATTTATGCTGTGACTCCTTTACTTGAAGATGCACTCATGGACAGAGATTTGGTCCACAGGCAGACTGCTGCATCAGCTGTAAAGCACATGGCACTAGGTGTTGCTGGGTTAGGATGTGAGGATGCATTGGTCCACTTGCTGAACTATGTGTGGCCAAATATATTTGAGACTTCTCCTCATGTAATAAATGCTGTCATGGAAGCGATTGAAGGAATGAGGGTAGCCTTGGGTGCTGCAATTGTGATGAACTACTGTCTCCAGGGTCTGTTCCATCCTGCCCGGAAGGTTAGGGAAGTGTACTGGAAGATCTACAACTCTTTGTATATTGGATCTCAAGATGCTCTTGTGGCAGCGTACCCCATTCTGGATGATGAGCACAACAACGTATATAGCAGGCCTGAGTTAATGATGTTTATTTAGGTTGGAGCGTAGATGAGAGTTGATGCAAAAGTTATAAATCTATCTGACTTTTGTAATTTTCCTTTGATGCAGTAGGCTTTTAAGATACCTGTTTCTTGTTAATTGTTGTTAGACTGCACTAGTTTCAATGTTTTCTATTATTTTACATTTTAACGCAGTTGATGTTATGAAATGCAAATGACGTACCTATATTGTTTCACAAGTTTTAGGTCATGCAATTTATGATCCTAATTCTTCTCCCTTTTCATGTTTGGGCCCTTCCTATTTGGAGGACAAGAGCACTTGTTTGAGCTAAATATAATTTCTCTATGATTTCGTGAAGAGGGAGAAAAAGTTATGTTAAAGTTGCACTTTTTGCTTTCTGCATGGATGTAGAAAAGTGTTGAGGTTGTCAATTACCTAAGGGTTTACTGTAGCTATTAGTTTCAAGTGAAGGCAGGAGGAGGCACATCTGCCACTTGAATCCAAAGATGACCTCTCAATCTCTCATCTGGAGAAGCTTGACCAAGACCAGGTATTGCTTTATTCTGTGCTTCTTCATTATTCCTGAGCATTTGATTGCCTTTTTTCATTGTATTCTCTCCTGATATCCAGCTGTCAATATCTTTGGAATGATTTAACAAAGTTAATTCTAGCTAGAAGAATTGGTTTGCTTGCTTAGAAAGATGTTAGAAATTAAGGTTAAGTTAATGAGATTGAAATGTAGGCCTCAGATGTTTGAAATACCAAACCAAAATCATTAAGGCTGATCGATATGTTCTCTCTGCCTGCCTCTTAAACATATGAAGCATAATTTTTCATCTGTTTTCTTCCAAGAGTCTACTTCCTATATTGTGAAATTCTGTTCCTGGGGTTGGTGGAGTTTCTATTAAGCTCATTTGTTTTGCAGTTTTACTGATTCTTGATTGTGTCAGTTAAAATATTTTCTTCAGGGTATCAGTGTAGCCTATAACTTTTCTGTTACCTCTCGTATATCAGGGTGGTGATTTTTTTTACTTGACTTGATAATTACCGTTTTTCCTTTCTGTTATCATGTTTTGTTTGGGATTTTTATTAAGGGGGTGAAAATAAGAGTGGGTGAAACCTGTTGTCTATTAGCATAAATCATGCTATCAGATAAATACGATTGTTTCTTGACTTTGATGCTCAAAATCCCAACTATTTTGTTGACAATAAAACTCTTTCCACTTTTCTTTATGTTATTTATGATCTCTTTATTATTCTGAATGAATGATTGTCCTTCAGCTTCAAGGCATGGGCAGTCATTGGTCAAGAATTAATGAAGAAATTAGCCATAATTGACACATGGTGTGTTTCACTTTTGTTTCACTTTCACCCTTCACTTTTTGTTTGGGAAAGAAAAATCTTCCTTTGTTGTTATTATTACTAATAAATATTTGACTAAAAAAGGCCTTTATTTAGATTAAAATCTTTGCTCCTCAATCAAAGGAGAGTCCTTGTTCCTCAATCAAATGGGAGACTTGGTAAAGTGAAGGGGCAGAGGTATGATCAATTCTCTCTCAAAACAGAGAAAATATGAAATTTTCAAATATTATATTAACCTATTTTTGCAAATTCTTGTGAAAGTTTTAAATATAATAATAATAATAATGCAAATGCTCATGGGATCGATCATATATGCATCACATTTTGGTTATGTCGAGTTAGATAATATCACCTTATAATTAAGTGAAGTATTAAAGTGGTTGGCTGTTAAAAGGTAATTATTTGTGAAATTAACCACAAATTAGCAAACCAGACGTGTAATATAACTTATTCTTAATTATATAGACGTTTTAGTTTGTTTTATTTGTCCCAATTCCTTATGAAAGTATGTTGAGTTGTTCACATCCAATAAAAATTGGGAAAAAAAAAATTTAACAATGTATAAAATCAATCAAAATTCTCAAAAATATGGAGAAATCTATGAAAGTTCAAATATTGATTTTTATGGAATATGCTTTTCCTTTTATGATTTTTTTTTTATTTAGTTGTTGGGTTGGGCCTACCATTCAGGCGGCAAGCAAAGAAGTTGGCGCGTATCGGACAGCAGTTGGTGGCTATAAAAGCCGAAAACCGCAAAAATGCATGAAAAAGAAGCCCCCTCTTGACCGGGTACTCAAATTACTCCACCTTGAAAAGCAAAAATTCCCAGCTTTCTTGGTTTCTTCCACCACTTTCTCTTTGTCTCCGTTCTCTTCACTCTTTCTCTTCCATTTTTCCTGAGAAAATAATCCCAGAATGAAGAGAAAAGGGACCACACTGTACATACATGTTACATAATACACCATAAAATTAATACGCATGATAATTGTGTTGAAAAAGATACAGAGATGTGGGTCTTCTATTTGATCTCCTTGCCTCTAACAACAGGGATGGCGGTTCTTACCCTGAAATATTTTGCGGGTCCGGATGTTCCCACGTACGTACTCTTCACCGTCGGATACACCTGGTCCTGTTCTCTCTCCATCATCTTTCTCGTCCCGCCTGATATTTGGATGGTAATAAAACAACCATGATTCTTTTATCCGTTTGCATTTTGTTTTGGCATGTTTTGAAAATCTGGGTTATTTTATCTAATTGGTTATTGGTTGGATTGCCGATTTTATGATCAGAGTTTTTGCTCCTGCATTTGTTAGATTATAATGTTATTGAATGGGGAGGAAATGGAGGGCAAAGGAAAGAAATTAGCCCACTTTTTGGGTAATCAATCAGAAAGTTCATGTTCATGCAGGTTTGGAAATTTATGCATTGAAATGGGATGTTTGCACTCTTGATTAGCATTTGAAGGGAAGTTATGATGTTTATAGATTGGATGTTTATAGGTTTGATGGTTGGTTTGATAAAAGAGGAATATGGTTGAGATTTGACAATTATCTGTTGTTCTACCCTGCCTCATACACAGTAATAAAAGATATACTATAACCATGAAATCAATGGTTTAATTTAGACTAGCACTGAGTTTTATCTGTTATAGCATCTTACATCAATTATGAAGTTATATTTGAAGGTTGGTGGAAATCTGGTTGCATCATGTCCTATCTTGATGCACGGTAATAAAAGAATAAAAGACAAAGTTACGTAGAAATCAGTGGTTTAATTTATGGAAGTGAATTTTGTTCTGTTACCATGTCTTATTATTGAATTTGAGCCTTAAAATCTCAATTGGTTATGATTTTTATTCTTTTTCTGTTTATGTGAATTATGCAGCCCTATGAATTTTTTTTTCTTCTCATATATGATTCTGGAGCCCTTTTTCATTGATGGGTGTCAATCATTAACATATTTCTCAAGCTATTATTACTGGAAATGTCCTAGGGAAATGACTTTGAAATTCTCTATAAAGTATAAATAGGTTGATTTCTTTGTTTTCTTTCTCTGTTGCAGACAATGACTGGTGAATCTGGTGGAGGAATGTCTTTCTTCTGGAACTTGTCATACTGGAGTACATTTTTGCTCACTTGGTATGTTTTTATCTTACCCACCTACTTGCTGTGTACCTGTTTTTATATTTTCATAGAGACATCATTCATCTCTCAGCAAGTATATCTTACAAACTTGAAAATGGTACCTCTCATCCATCAACAAGTATTTCTTTAGGAATCACTTTAGATGCAGAATTTCATAAAGTTGATTCTCTAAAGATAGAAGAATGATGTTATTGAGGAACTTACAGAGTTTAGCAATTCTGTTAGAGGCTGGATAGAATTGAAAATGTAGAGCGAGGGCTATCTGGTAGAAGTTAAGTGATAGGAAAGCTAAATGCTCTTCATAGATATGCCAATTTGCTGCTGTAGATTTATCATATTTGAAAAGTTGAAATGTATGAAGTGGAGCTGTCTAAGGTGAAAATGTTTAGGTTGGGTTCAATTTGTATTTTTTACAGTTTTCTATGTTTTATCTGAAAAGAAATACTACTAATGAAATCATTACTAGAGTCTAGAGATACTCAATATTCATGCAACAAAAGAGGAATCAACCTCATTCACAAACTCAATATTGTCACATAACTTTAGAGGTGGTTCCATGTTTTCCATATTTCTAAGCTTTTCTTCTCCAAATTCAAAAAGCTATCCCGGAATTAGAAAAAGAAAGGCCAAAGGATGGGCCTTTATTTATTAGATGGTCATTGAGCATATTAAGTTAGCAGAGTAATTTCTTCTTTCATATATTTCATCATCAATCGTTAATATTGCAACAGGCATGTGCTTTACTTTTGTTTTGCAGAAGCATCTCTTTCATAGTTTTAGGTTTATTACAATTCTTCAGTGCAGGGGTAAATTTTAGAGGTTTCATTGTTAAGATACATGTATTCTCATAGATTTATATTAAACTATTTCTCTAAGCAGGGCTGTGGTGCCCACTATTCAGGGTCATGAAGATGCTGGAGATTTCACCATGACTGAAAGATTGAGGACTAGCATACACGGAAACTTAGTCTTCTACCTTTGTATTGGTTCTCTTGGACTGCTTGGACTCATTCTACTAATTATTTTTAGAAAAAATTGGTACGTGTCTTTCTGTGCTGAAGATTCACCTTCATTTCTTTATGTTTAGCACTGACCTGTTGTTTCTTACGATCAAATTTTTTGTTTCTATTGCAATCATTCCTTGAGATCTTGTGGTCATCACTTTAGGTGCTAATTGGTATTCTTGGTTATTGTTGCTTGTGTAACATTTTATTTTCAGTAATATATGCCTTTACTTGTATCCTATAATTTCACTGAAATGCATTTGTAACCTTATATTATTTTTTTTCTTTTGGCCAAAATACAACCTCTATAATTGTGTCTCCTATAAGCATATTTTATTTGCTTGTTATTTCCTCCCCACCTTGTCAAGTACATTTTGGACTATTGCCTGATATCTTTGAGCAATTTGGTTCCTTTTTGAATGCTCATCCCCATAACTATCAGTGATCTGTATGTATGGATTTATGGATTCTTTAGGATTATATGAGAGAAATTAATTGGCTTTTGTGTAAGAAAATTTACTTTTTACAGTAGGTTGCAACTGAAAATGGTCCAATATTGATTCAGGTGCAATGAGGAATGAACAAACGCTTGCTGTTAGTACTAGGCTTTTTTAGCATTCTTACTACCAGGCGAGCTGAGCTTGATCCTTGATGAAAGTTATTTTTAGTTTCTGCTAGAGTATACTATGTTATAGTTTTTCAAAGGTGCATTGAGAATGTGCATTTGAGGTCAGTAGTTTACTAGGCATACAAAAATATTTTGCTCTTGCAGTAGACATCAAGATGAATGAAATTGCAGGATCAAAGGTTCAGATCCTTTTCCCTTTTAAAGCAACCTTTAGTTTTTTTTCTTTTTTCTTTTTTCTTTTTTCTTTTTTTTTTTCTTACATTTGTTAATGACTGATCCTTGTTTCTCTCTCACTCTTTTTTTCCTTGTTTTTGGTGCAGGAGTGGGGGTATTCTTGGTCTTGCCATGGCATGCTCAAGTACTTTTGGACTTGTTACAGGTGCATTTCTACTTGGATTTGGTTTGAGTGAAATCCCAAAGAGCATTTGGAAGAAGTCAGATTGGACCATTTGCCAAAAGCTTCTCTCACACAAAGTTTCTAAAATGGCTCTTAAACTTGATGATGCTCATAAAAAATTTTCAAATGCTATTGTAGTAAGTATCTTTTTCCCTTTTAAATTATTGAAAATGTCAGTTTCCTTTTGGTACCATAAAAGAAATATTAGAATCCATTTCCTTATCGCCATATTTGGAAGTGCACAATTATTGGTTTCCTTATGTTTGCCGAAAAAAATGTAAGGTCTAGACAATGAGATATTGTGAAGAAATTGAGAATTTATTGATCTCCTTGTCTTAGACTCAAAAAAGGCGATTCACAGACTCCTCTTTCTAGATATTCAATCTTGTGAAATAGGGAATCTAAAATTATTAGAATTCATACTTCCATCTTTCATAGGATCATCAGCTTAATGTAAAAGATAAAACAGCGAAAAGATCGATGATATGCATGTTGATGATGGCATTACATAAATGATATTTCATCATTCTTTTACACATAGAGAAGCAAGAAATTATCATGGTCATAAATAAATTTGATTTGCAATGAGTAACAACTTTGAAAGTTGGCAGGACAGAATACTCAACAGCAAACCTCTGACAAAACACAACTTCTTATATATCAATGATCTTCAAAGGGAGGGTCCCAAGAACACTTGTATATATTTTCTGATGAGGGAGAGAGGCTTGTATACAGTGTCTTGAGAATTGTGTCATTCATGCATCATGTATTCACTCTCATCTTTTTGTCAGAAGTCCGGTTTCGGTGTCTTGATCAACTTAAATACTACATCATTCTGAATTCAGTACCATATAGTATCTGGTCTGGTAATGCAATCAAATGTAGCTTCTTCTTTTTTTCCCCCTGGCCAAAGCAAGCAAAAATAACGAAAACTTCCCGCAATCCAACCCTTTAACCAACAAGGCTGGGAAGGGGGAAAAAATGCCAATGGCTTGATTGATTTAGTTTTATAATTCAGTCACTAGACACATCTGTAGATTATTTTCTTTTTCCTTGAATTTTCATTCACAATTTGCTTTGCATCGTTTCGTTAGGTAGCTCAGGCAACATCAAATCAGATCTCCAAGCGTGATCCTTTGAGACCATACATGGATATTATTGATAACATGTTGCTTCAAATGGTATTGCCAGTCTTGTGTACATCTTGAAGTGTTAGTCTTAAAATGCAAATTTGTATGCTTCACCTTTTATTTCCAATTATGCAGTCAAAAGAAGATCCCTCTTTCAAACCACAAGGGGGAAGATTAGGGGAAAATGATATGGACTATGACACTGATGTGAAAACTATGGCAACGCTTAGACGTCAGCTTAGGATAGCTAGAGAAGAGTATTACCGATACAAAAGGTATATACTTTAATATGCTAAGTTAAATATATTGTGTAATACTCTTGACACATGAGTTGCAAATGCTGCTGCTTATGACAACCATTTCAAAAACATGGCTCCATTTACAAATTCTAAATTTCAATGGGCCAAGTAAGAGTTTTGGAAGTTAGTTTACCTGTGGCCTCCCCAATTTTGAAAGAATTATCTCTGTCTCTGACTCTCTGTCCTTGGCTCAATAAAAATAGACTTGAGAAAAAGGTCAAATAACTAACAATTATTGATCAGCAATCATAACTTGCTTTGCAAAAGATATCTTTTTCATGAAAGATGCTACCATACTCTGCTTCCAAGTTTGTTTTCCTGTGGTAATTAAAGTTAACTATTAGTCTTTTGCAGTGAATATATGAATTTTGTCTTGGAAGCCCTGGAGCTTGAAGACACTATCAAAAACTATGAGCGCAGGGAAGCAACAGGATGGTTTGCCTCTAACCTGTAGTTTATTTTCTTCAATAAATAAGTGAATTAATTTTCTGATGTCTTCCACATATTCCACCATATGTTTCAACTTCTGGGCCACATAAGATATATGATGCATCTGAATTAGTTTTGCTATCCTAGGGTCAAAATGCTTTGCTGGTCTCTAGAAAGTGCAAGGTTTTTACATCTTTGTTCATGGTCTGTACTCAGTTGACATGGGAAGGATTTTTCTGTGACTTTCTTTTGTTCTTTACTCTATAACATTTTAGAGTTAACCATGATATTCATTGTGCTATATATAAAATTTAGGCAGGATTGGTGAGCTTTTTCTAATTTGTTTACCATCATTTATTAGCATTTGAGTTCACATACAAATAGGTGTCTGTTGTCTTTGCAATGCTGTTCCCAGTCCTTGCTTTCTGATTACATTTGGACTTGGGGATTACCATTAGGTTGTTTTAGTTGATCATATATAAGGAAAGTTCAGGATATAATACTTTAAAAAATCATAATGGTGGATTGGAAATGTAAATGTCATGGTAAATTGTCACTAACATGCCTTTTCTTCATAATACAAAGTGTTCAATTGTCAGAGGGCCACTTTCTGTGAGCAGATCTGCAGGGGAGGATGAATGGATTGAGAAAAGTCAACAAGAAGGAATAATTGGTTCTCTGTACTGGAAAATATAACTTGGAGTAAATCTTGCCCTGTAGTTCTGTAGTGATAAGAAAAAAAAAGAGAGGAGGGAATGGTTCTAAATTTGAAATGTTAAGAATTCAACTGATATGTTTCATTCAATGTATGACTTTGCCTTGAAGTTGGTGCTGGGACCCCTTAAGCTTGAGAAATATTTGAGATATTGAGAATATGTGAGAGATCTTTCCCATGAAGTCCTTGTGTTAACCATTATATCTAAACTTGGACCATACTAAATGTTATATAGTTCTTTGACCGGACTCAGCAGAATTCAGAACCAGGTTTTGTAGCTAACCCTAACTTATTTCACACTATCACTTATTTCTGCTGTACAAAAATTTTCATTTGGAGGTCAAGTGTTGAAGACCAAATTTTCTGTTTTCCTCCTTTTGGCTACTTGTATGTTTCTATGAAGTTATTTGTTTGATATTGATTAAGTTCTAAGATATTATGGCAATTCAGAAATGTTTCTCAACTCAAGGGAGCATGTTAGTGTATATTTGTTGTTATTACTTGAGGCACTTAAATTACAGACTAGTGTGCATTTAATATCCAGACCATGGAGTAAATGTTAACTTACCACCTTTTCTCAAAAATAGAAAATTCATTTTGATGCCGTTTTTTTTTTTTTTCGAATGTTACAGGAAATATGTTTCAAGCTTCAGGCCTGAACGAGCTGGCACATTTGGGGCCTTTCTTGACTTTCTTGGTAATTATCATAACAAAAGTGCTATCTTTGCATATTGTTTTGCTAGGCTGGATCATCTTTTTGCATTGTGAATTAATTTACCTGTCTGGATGCTTATAAGTATTATCTAAGTTCTTCTAGATGATTGGAGCTGCAATGGTGGGGGGTTTTAGGTAATAAAACAATGAAAGGATTTTCTCTGTTTGCCAGAGCTTTTAATGAGAAGAAGTTTTATCTTTCAATGAGTGGAGATGCCGCGAAAATGGGGTTCTATGTCCACAAAGTTGCTTAGTAAATAGTCGTTAGTGAAATGAGCAATTACCGAAATGCTAGTGAAATGAGCAATTACCGAAATGCTAGTGAAATGAGCAATCACTGAAATGCTAGATATGGTAGCTCACATGTTATGATTTTTTTTTTTTTGGCCAAAATGCTGTGGGATTTTAATCATTTAAATTTCTGCTAGAAATGAATTTTGGTTCTCGTTGTGAAATTTTAACAGGCAGTTTTTTTGTTAGATAGATTCCCCAATCTTTCACGTATTTGTAGTACCTTTTATCAACTCAGCTACACTAATCATATTTTAATGCAGAGTTCTTTTGGCGGTGTATGCTAAGAAAGGAGCTCGAGAAAGTGTCGGCTATCATCTTGGGTTGCATGTCAGTTGCAATTCTTTTAGCAGAAGCTACTATACTGCCCAGTGGAGTTAATTTATCTCTGGTCTCTATTCTCATAAACTCTGTAAGAAAGAAGGAAATTCTTGTGCAGGTAATATTTTGAAACAAACTTAATAAACTCTCTGTTGTTGCTGATGTTAAGCGGTTTACATGTCGACATAAAGGTTTTGACTTATTCATCTTGGTTATACAGCAAAGCAGAAACCTAAATGATCCAAAGCAGCTGCTTTCAGCAGTTATGATGGTTTTCTAGAACATGAATTTAATAGAATAATATGAATTGGTATATGTGGGAGGTGCTGGACCCAAATGGCTTCTTTTATATACCAACATATCTATTCATAGATAGACATATGACATACATACATAAATTGTTAATTATATCTATTGGTTCTACAGGTAGCTTCCTTCATCCCTCTGATGTACATGTGTGTCTGCACATATTATTCATTATTCAAAATTGGAATGCTGATGTTTTACTCACTGACACCAAGACAAACAAGCTCAGTCAGCTTGCTTATGATATGCTCGTAATTCCTCCTTTTTCTTCAATTCTGCTGCTGTCTTTGTGAATTGAATACTAGGACTATCATCTTCCAAATGTTGGTTCTCATTCCTAAATCTCTCCCAGGATGGTTGCTCGGTATGCTCCTCCAATTTCATACAACTTCCTCAATCTCATACGCCTTGATGGGAATAAAAAAACATACTTTGAGAAGGTAAAACATTTCAATTTCATATTTTCTTTTTGGGTTTTGATCATTTTTCTCTGAATGCCACATGACATTGTCTTCTCTGCAGAGAATGGGGAATATTGATGATGCTGTACCTTTCTTTGGAAAAGGATTCAATAAGATCTATCCCGTCATCATGGTTATATATACCATCCTACTTGCAACAAACTTCTTTGACCGTATCATTGATTACTTTGGAAACTGGAAGATATTCAATTTGCAAAATGAAGAAGCAGAAGACACAAATGGATTTGATCCATCAGGACTAATTATCTTACAGAAGGGTAATCACCATATACTATAATTAGCATGTATGCAGTGCCATAGTTTTCTTCTGTGTCAAGCAAAGCGATCATTGCTTCAGATTCTAGCTAATGGCTACATGACTTGTGTAAGGCAGCAAAAAAATCTAAAATCAGTAGATAGGTATCAGCTTTGAGAAGCCACACTTTACTGTTACTGATATCATATCTAAATTGTGGATATTTCTTTTTCAGAACGCTCAGGGCTTGAGCAAGGACATAAAGTTGGGGCGCATGTCATTCCATTGGCCAGGAATTTCAACAATATGAGGGTTGATGTTGAGTTTGGCAGCAAGAGCCTAGTATGCGTACTCTTATAATTGAAAGTTGGCTAGATTTTAGAATTTTCTCATGATATATAAACCATGAGTTGTGGCCTTTTCTCCTCTTGTTTCCTTTTCCCTGTTTCTAACATTCATTTGTTTTTGCTTGAAAAATGATTTCAGGATAAGGCTGCTACTGAAATGAGAGTCCACAATGCGGTTGAAAGTGAGAAGAAAGGTCAGTTTAAATCCTTGAAAGAAGAGGCTCAAACTGACACAAGAAGAGAAACTATCAGCAAGAAGCACACTGCCATGAGAGAAAACAACAGAAAGCAACCATCTGATAATTATTCAAATCTCAAGGACATCACATCCTCCATGGTAGATTCAGGCACCTTGCAAAGTGAAATAACTAGACCATCATCAGGATTAGTCTCAAAATGGGAATCAATGAAGTCTGGTTTTCAGAATTTCACCTCTAACCTTGGGGCGAGAAGATTCCTTCCTCTAGGGCAAAGCCAAGAGAACAAAGATTCTTCCAGTGTTTCCTCATCCGAATCCCTTGATGAAATCTTCCAGAGATTGAAACGTCCAACTCTGGACCATAGAGATTTTGGTGATGATGAAGATCTATGACCATGATGCTGACGCCTGTGAGTTGAGCCATTTAGACAAACCATAGCTGTATGCAGAATAGACAAAGTAGAAGGCTTCTTGATTTCTTCACTTCTACTTCTATTGTGTTTGCTCTCCTCAACTCAATATGTGTTCATCTGTGTGCACTATGGTGCACATTGTACCAAATAATCCATAAATGTGCACGGAAGGTCTGATGATTCAATTGGAGGTTTCATATTTTCGTTTTTGAAAATGATTGACAAACAATTTTTTCATAATAATTGATTTACTCCTTTTCACTCTACTGGACTCCATGAACTCCTAATATTATATGCATACACCATCAATGGTAGAGGTTGTATAAAAAATTGCTCTTATCCCACTTCAAGAGGAGATTTAGATTTAGAGAAAATGATGTCTGAAGAGATGAAAATTAGGCTAAATTATGCATTTAGCCCTTTATTAAATTTGAAACTTTTAACCTTTTACCTCTTACACTACAAAATTTTTAAGCCCTTAGACTTAGAGATTTAAAGATTTTAGCCCTCAAACTAACGGAATCCATCAACTCTTCATTAAAGTGAAAATAAAAAATATTTGTAGGATTAGTTCTCAAAAATTAAAAATGTAATAATTTAGTTTTAAAAGTCTAAAAAATAAAAAAAAAAAATAGTAAACTAAAAAGAAAATTAATGGAAGACTTTCTCACATACACTAAATCAGTATTAGATATTTGAAATTAAATCGAGTGATTAGTTTAATTTGAAGAAAGAATTTTGATTGAGATTAAAGAAAATTTCTTGACTGCATTAAAATAGAAAGTTTAAGAGACTAGAAGAATACATTTGTTGATGCACATTTTTGTAAAAGGTCAAACTTGGATTCAAGTAATCTTCACTTTATCAAGACCCACCTTGATTTAAGGATCCATTAATGCCTTCAACATGCATTTACCAAAAAGGCCAACTATATCTAATGTTATAATATATGGTTGCACCGCCAAACATACACAAGGAAGTCTCTTTCTTTAATTATTTCCTTATCAAATTTCATCATTTTCATCAATTGAGCAGTATCTTTATATGTAGATTATCAATGAACTCATGAACCCAAATTCATGGGAATTATTTGTGATAAACAATGGGACTAGTGGTTTAATAGGCATGGATAGATAAACATTGCCTACCTGGCAAAGTATAGTATTCATGCTCGCCAAGCTTAGGGCCAACGATATTGCTCGTCTTCACTAGGAACCAATGGGTGGCACATATGCGGAGGCAAAACTTGATCCCAAATTACATTGTTTGATACTAATTAGAAGACTTGTAATCTCGTTGAAGATCAATTGGAGATGCCATCTGCCCAATATTTAATGTTTGGACAGCTATGCGCGTTACCTATGGACGGCTACACAAGTTTCATTGCATGGAAAATTGGCAAAAGATATTACACTTTGCTTGGAAAATCTACCAAAATCTTGGACAAAGGAAGATTTACTTGTAGTATTCAATTACACTCCAAATATGACATTATGTATAGATATGAAGTTGCTAAGAATGGGAGGACTCAACGAACCAACAATCCTTTGTTGGAAACATTAGAGAAATCATAATTATACATTAGCTCTGTTAGAAGTGCCCATATCATTCCAAAACTTGACACATGTCTTCACCCAACACAAATTTAGCCGTTGGTTTGTTATGCTACTCTAGCCCTATAAATCCAAAATTACCAAAATCTCACTACCTATATATATATTTGATTTTTCCTTTATCTTTAGCATTATTATTATCATCATTCATTTGACATAGACAATTCACTCTTCACATGCAGATGCACTTTTACTCTCTCATCTTCATCTTCAACCTCTTGACTCTCTCACTAAAATTCCCAAACTTACTACAACTTATTTCCTCCTCATTTCTAAGTTCACATACATGTATATACTCCCCAAAAACCTCCATTTTCTACATTATTTTTCTATACTTCTAGCCACACAAATTACCCTTTAGACATGCAATCCATTATGGTTGAGAGATCTCACATCACAACTTGAGGTTCTTGGTTATTGTTCTGAGTATTGGAGGATCAATTAGTGGCAAAGTTGGCATCGAAATACAGGATCAAGTCCTTCATCAAAAGCCATCATAATGGTCATCTTTCCTTATCCCATTGGTCATCTTTCCTTATCCCATCACTACTTTCTAGTTTATTTCTTCTTGTATGCATAAATTTGGAGAAGGAAATTATTATACTTTGAACTCCAACTTAAAGGTTATTTATTTTATAAGTTCACACATTTTCTAAAAATAGTATAGGGCACATCTACTATTTATTTCTTCTATTCTACAATATATTGCATTTAGATATGCCCATTTTATTGTACAAGTTGATATTTGCCTTTTCTATCCAAGCTACTTTAGTTACAATGCAACTCACCCATTTGTCTCTTTTTTCATGATTGTATAATTGTCATTTGGAGGCATCATCTCCATCTAGCTCGTCTGGCTTGGCTGGAGAAGGTTTACTCTTAGACTTTATTAGAGGCATTAGGTTGCTCATCACCTATTCATTTATGTTGGTGGTTGTGTAATTGTGATCTTAGGAGCATCATCATCACCCCACTCTTCCGACTTGACTTGGCTTTGTTGGAGAAAGCTTGTAGTTCCTCCTTATTAGAGAAAAAGAGAAGGAAAGACTTTACTCCACTCTTTTGACTTGGTTGAGGAAGCTGTATTATCAAACTTCATTGAAGAATCTTGTGCATTTCATCTTTGTTGGATGAAGAGAGACAACTCATGACATCCTAGCCTCTTGCATGTGAAGCATATCCAAGTCAAAAGAACCCTTGTTGTCTCTTGTGAAGGACATCATAATCAGCTTTCACGTAATCATCGTTGTTGACTCATCAGCCCTTTACTTCAATAATAGCCAATAAATTTTTTTTAATGTCAATTATATATATTTTTATATTGAGCAAATAGCTTAATTTCATTATAGATATTTAATATTGTTTTATATATTTGGCAAGTTATCCACTAATTAATTTCAGTTTACTAATTTTTAAAATTTTTAAAATTTTAAAATTAAATTGTTACATTTTTAATTTTTGAGAATTGATTTTATAAATGTTTTATCCTCACTTTACTGGAGAATTAACCGATTCTATTAGTTTAAAGATTAAAATTTTTAAATATTTAAATTAAAAAATTAAAAATTTTATAATATAAAATGAGAAGTTAAAAACTTTAAATTTAATAAGATGGGCAAATATATACTTTAGCATGAAAATTGAAGCCCGCACACGTCAAAAGTTCTACTCTGGCCGTGTGTTTCCTCCAAGTACGGAGAACAATCCAGTCATGATGGATGGGCCGGGCCTGCTCCAAATCTCCGACATCTATTTCCACTCTTCCCGCCCAAGCGCAGGCCGCCGTAGCAATCGCCAATTTGATTCCCACCCTTTTCCGTTCGTCTTCTTCCACCCCTCTGCAACCAATGAACAAAACCGCCATGAGCTCGCCGGAGACTGACAACATTCCGGTCGAAGTGACCTCCATTCTCGATTATCTTGTAGCCTACCACTCCGATCAGCTCCGCTCCATTGCGCTCTCTCCGGACCCTAAGTTCCACTATCCTCTCTTTGTCGAGTACTCTCTCGTCTCCTAAACCACTATCCTCTCTCTCTCTCTCTCTCTCTCTCTTTTTCTTCTTTTTTCTCATTTCTCTTTCTCGTGTTTCTACTTCTATTTCTTCTTAGGTTTGCGGAGCTTTTGGATGCCGATCCTGCACTTGCCCACAACGTCTACTACAAACCTGATAAATACTTGAGATTCTTCGATTATGCCGCTGTTTTAGCTCAGGTATGAAATAGACGCATAAATTTGGTTCACATTAGCTTCATATTATTTTTGGGAAAATTATGGTATGTGTTTATTTGTTCTGCTACTACTTATATGTTGATTTTTCCCACTAAAGTTTCCTAAATTTTGAGTTTTTGATCTGGGATTTTCGGATTTTGTTTCTTTGTTTATCGTTAGATTGAAGCTCTGTAAAATTAGGAAATTTGAGATGGGTATGAGCCTAGTTATGACCAGCAAAAAGGAATAGAGTATTAGAGTCTACATATTACATTTCCCTTTCTCTTTCTCTTTCTCTCTATATTAGTAGAAATTTTTGAGAAAATAGATTACGGAATTTGTGAAGGACAGGAGATTAAGAACATTAGTATCTGGACGTGGTTGTACATGTGGTCTAAATTCCAAGGTGGAAGCTTGTTAGAATGAGGATCTTAATGTGGGAGTTGGAATTAAAAAAAAATAAAAAATTCAATTTTTGTGCATGCATACTCATATTTACATTTTATTTCTGGATAATGCTGATTTTACAAATTTGATGTGCATGCTCGGCTGAGTCTGTTTCAGAAAGAAGTATTAAGGGATTCCATTTTTCATGGGAAAGGGGTTGAGAAGAAATTCATTCATGTTCGTTTCAACGTCAGTGGTTCTCCACTTGAATCCCCTGGTTTGCTCCATTTATGCTTTGATGCTTTGGTTTTTCTTATTTTAATTGGTACCATTTGTCTTTCTTGGTTACTTGGTTGATTGGGTGATGGCTGATATAAGAAATAAAACTTGGTTGGCTGGTGGATTTGCACATGGTACAGAGGCTTTCCCAAGTATTGGGCGTGTGAGAGTGAAGCACAGGAAGATCCTTCTTACACTTAAGGGCACTGTAATTCGTTCTGGAGCAGTGAAGATGTATGAAGGGGAGAGAACATACATTTGCAAGAAATGCAAGCACATGTAAATTTCACATATGTTTCCTTTACCAAGCACATAGATGTATATGAGTGTGTGTCCAAACATGAATGTTTTCCCTTTATAGTAAACCAGTACCCTGAAGTAAATATTGTCACTACATATGGCCCAATTGAATATCCTGCTGGCTTAAGTTGCTCATTATACAACTATGGTTAGAAATAGGGCAGGTTTAGTTTCTCTTTGTCTATTGTGCCAAAAGGAACATCACATATTGGACTGTTAATGAATGCAGCTCTTTTGAAGGGATTGGATCTGGAAGCCTGTTAACAAAATGTCTCCTCAAACTGCTGGCCTTGGCCTTAATAGAAAAATGTAGGAATAATTTAGTCCTTGAACTACTTAAGTATTTTATGTAAACAAAAGTTATTTCAGGGTACATCTTCAAGTGCTGTAAGGCTGGTGAATAGAAATTGTTCTATTCTACCCAGATTCTGGAGTATGTGGCTGTCTTTATTTGTACGACTTGAACAATTAGGAAGAAGGACAACCACTGAGCATACACAGTAGCTTTTAGACTTGGGCAAGCTTGCTGTGCAGGAAAGTGACTATAGTTATCTTCAGCTTAGCACTTATGGTTTTGTAGCAGAGTGCTTCATTTTTGTTCACTTTGATGGCTATGATACAGCTCATACCATTTTCTTTATTGTTCACGGGAGTATTTTATTTTTTCTGGTGATAGCTTGTATAGTGTTCCTAGGTTCCGAGCTAACAGTGGTTGGTTTGACAATGTCTGTAGGTTTCCTGTTCACCCTGAGCTTGAAACAAGGAACTCAATAACACTGCCATCAATCTGTCCATCTCAGGTTTATTATGTACCCTGCTCTAGAGTCTCAAATTTTCAGGTCATCTCTTATTTTTTTTACTTAACTAACTGAAGTGACACTTTTTGCATTTTATAGTTCCTTCCTATTGCACAATTTCTTAGGATAGCATCTTTGTTTCTACCCTTCTGCAGTATAATAAATTCACTTTTGCTATTTAACCTGCAAGAAATTTGATCTTCTTTTTCTTTCAATTTAATCTAATTAGTTTTAAGATCAAAATGCCTTGTGTGATGTAGATATGCAGCATATGCTGGTGTTAATGTACTTGCCAAGTCACCTTCCTATGCTTTGATGTCCTGACTGGGGCCTCATTTCTGTGTGCTTTTTGTGCACACAGAAAGTAACCATTTTTCCTTTTTGAAGACTACTAATTATTTAAAATGTTAAATCCTCAAAAAGTAAAAAAGCTTGACCTCCTCTGATTTTCCTAGATTAAAACATTTTCCTTCTCTGTTCCTACCAAAACATTGTCAAATATTTGTCTTAGCTGCCTAAATCACTTATACAATGCGTTAAATGACAGAGGTCCGTACCTTGTCAAGGAACTAACTTCCAGAATGTAGCAAATACTACAGTGTGCCATGATTATCAGGAAATCAAAATCCAAGAAAGTACGCAGGTGTTGGGTGTTGGGGTCATTCCTCGTTCCATTTTAGTCATACTGATGGACGATCTTGTTGACATCGTTAAAGCTGGAGGTAACTACATTCTAGGAAGTCCAGTTCATTTTTCTCTATATTTTCTCTTTCATTACCCTGCTAGTTAATATAATTTCTTAAAATGTTATTAATTTGCTAAGGTTGAAGATAAATGGTTCAGCTATACTTTTTGCATGATAAATTCTTCCAGTGTATTTTATGCCTTCTTAGTTATTATCTGATTTTTTTGGGGGTCACAAACTCTTTTATGCAGATGATGTCATTGTTACAGGGGTATTGACTGCAAAATGGTCTCCTGACTTAAAAGATGTGCGCTGTGACCTTGATCCTGTATTAATTGCTAATCATGTAAGGTAAATGGTGTGGCTTTTGATTTTAATAGTAAAAAAAATTGAGGAGCTCCTCTTAACAGTAAATGCTTAAAGCACAGAGTTAGAGCCCCATTTTTAATCTTTCCTCTACCGTTGCTAGCATTTTTACATGGAAAAAAAAAAAAAAGAGCAAAGATAAATTCCTTAACATTGATTCTTTTCTACTAATGATATCTCAGTTTGTACTGGCAAGTTTATGATTGACTGAAAGGTGGACTTCCTTTATCTAATTCATTATGCATGGCATCTAGATTCAATTAGTTAAGTTATACTTATAATGGAAAGCTAAAAAATATGTCCATGGTATAACAATCCTATTCATTATAGTGCTTTAATATTTATGGGGCATGTATTACTTCCCATGTTAAAAAGGATCTGATACAATTCTAATGAATTTTTCTGAGCACCATAATCTTGGGATCATTTTTGTTTTGGTAAATGTTTCCTGATCAAGGGAATGTTATGTTTTTGGTTACACATATTGTGTTAGTAATTATAAAAAAGACTTAATTAGTAAAGAGAACATTTGGATAAAAAAAATGTTTGAAGTTTATTTTTTTGGAAACAGAAAATTTTTGAATTTTTTTTTTTTTTTTCAATATGGTCACATCCACATCAGCTTATATGATGTTTGATCACCAAAACCTAATTTATATGATATCTATTTTTTTTTATGTTCTTTTTGTGATATACTCTTGTCTTCACCTGTTTGTAACTTGCGAAGGACACTTGCTTCTGAATTTAGGAATCCCAAAAAAGGAGTTGGATATATCTTAAAGTTATCCCCTGCTCTTGCAAGTTTTTTTTTTTTTTCTTATGTTAGTCAAATCAATAGATTGTTTTAAAATACTTTTCAAATGGAAATAGCAACTTGTGAAAATGCTTATTTTTCTTTTAATTTCTCCTCTGTTTTCAGGAGAACTAATGAGCTGAAATCAGATATTGATATTCCTATTGACATTATTTTGAAATTCAATCAGTTCTGGGCGGACTTTAAAGACACCCCTTTAAAAGGTAAAGTTATTGTCTACTCATTTACTTACAGGCTTAGGATTTAGCAACTTTCATTTTTTCTGAATTTTTTAGGGTTGTCAAACTTTTTTCTTTTCAATTTTTTTCCTTTATTGGAGCACAATTTAATACTTTCTTTCTTTGTATGTGCTTATTTGAATTAGTTCTTTTTTTTTTTTCTGGAACTTAAAAACTTAGTTTTTATCCCAGGGAGAAATGCTATTCTACAAGGTATTTGCCCACAAGTTTTTGGACTCTTCACTGTGAAGCTTGCAGGTTTTTTGTGATCTCATATCATGCATCTTATTTATTTATTTATTTCTTTATTGTTTGTTAACTCCAATATTTATTTGATGTGTTGTTAAAAGGAAGGATGTTTATTAAAAAGATTTAGTTTTGAGGCATTTGTCCGCCAAATCGTTTGTAGGTATACCATACTCACAAACATATACATATGCTCGTGCACACACACACACATGAGTTAGGATCAACTTACACATGTAAAAATAAGGAACCCTTACACATGCTTATAATTTTCAATATAGTTAATATTTTGAAAATTAACCAGTGTATCGATTGTTCTATTTATGTATATCATGTAATTCAAGTTGATCTAACATTTATAACCATTTGATTGAAAAAACGTATTTCTTAACATAAGTTTAATGTCATAAAATTTTGTGTAATTAATTAAATAATTGAATTTATTCAGTTAGTATGAAATTGAGCATGCATGATCTACATGATAGAATATTCAATTCCAACCATTGGTTTTTCAAATTATAACTGTGTTGGAAATTATAAGTCTTACACACCATGATGTATCCACATATATGTGTTGCACTGTGAATATTATAACTGTCTAGAGAAGTTCTGAGTAGGAGCTTGTGCCAAGTGGTGGGAAAATGTAAAATAATGCACCTTCCATTAGGTCATAAACGCTTGAAATCTTGGTCCATACTGATATTGATATAGCAAAGATGTGGTTGGTTATAACTTCCCTGGTTCCATGGCAACGTTGCATTAACATTTATTCTAGGCATTGAACATGCTGAAAACGTGGAAGTTCAGATCAGAATCATATTTAACTTTTCTTCCTTGAGCACAGTTGCATTAACACTTATTGGAGGTGTGCAACATGTTGATGCTTCTGGGACAAAGGTTCGAGGAGAGTCTCACTTGCTTCTGGTTGGTGATCCAGGTAAACTTTTTACTTGATACAATAATGCTATATATCCTTTATTTGGCTTGTTTCCTAAATATTGACTTCTTTAGCTTTTACGTGATGGGTATCTTTTCTCTGTTTCCTTGATATTCACTTCATAATTTAATCAGCTGCTGTTTGTTTTTCTAATCATCTTCATTTTGATAAGAAACAACCCTAGACCACATTTTAATGCTAAAGGAGAGATAGTGGATTGGTTCAACTCAAAGAGCAGTAGAGATCAAGTGTATGGCTAACAAGCTGATCTTTTGTTAGGCTAGGCAATAGATAGAAAATCTCTTTCTTCAATATAATTTCAAATAAAACTATTTTCCTTGATTTCGCTGATCAGTATATCTTTAATGTTATTAAAGCTATAATAATAAAAAATCCTTATTCAATGTCCCTTAGTAGAAATTCAATCTGTGTTATCCAAAATAACATAACAGAGAAAAAGAGGACACAGAATCCTGTAGAATACAATTCTGTCAGTGGTAGTGTAACTGGTGAAGTGCTCTAGGACCTTGATACATTAACTGCTAAAGTATAGTAGATAGTTGTATTTTGTGCGTGACTGTTTCTGATACTCATGCATCACTTTTGCATCAAACTGTTCTAATTGAGCTTTTACCAAGGTCTTTACTTTTGCCTCTTTCCTTCTTTCTGTCATGTAAATGGTATTATATGCAATAAACTGTGTAGGTTATCCCATAAATACTGAGTTGTAATTAATTTAAACTTTTGCTGACTTTTGGTCCTTGCTTGCTAATATCCTGTCCTGGATTTCTGTATCCAATCTTGACCTTAAATCACACTCTCTATTTTATCCAAATGTACTTTATCCTTTTATTCTCAAGTAACCTTTAAATTTAACCTCAAAATCCTTCCTAACCACAATGCATTCCTTGGGGGCCATATTTCTATGTTAAGAACAAATGTTCAGTTGGATCCTATATAAACCATACAAGATAGTCTTACAGGTACAGGGAAGTCTCAATTCTTAAAATTTGCCGCAAAGTTGAGCAATCGATCTGTAATCACAACTGGCTTGGGAAGTACAAGTGCTGGACTGACTGTTACTGCCGTCAAGGATGGAGGTAACTTTCATATTCAGATTGATATTACATTGTTTGATCATTTTATTGGAACCTTACCAGATTCATTAATGGCTTTATTGTTCAATTTTTTTCTCCTTTTTGTTACTGTTTCTGTTTATGCAGAGTGGTTTGTTATTTTACCCACTTCAGTCCTGGATATTCTATTATTGAAATCATTCGTTCACACTTCACAATGTGTAGATATATTTTTGGTCCAAGTGATATCATATAGTATGTGGATTGTTTTTGTATGTAGTGCAGGCTTTAGTCCTAGATATTTAAGCATTCAATTGTTTTTTTAAGAATCCAAGATAATTTATTTAAGTATTCAATTGACTTGCTGAAGGCAACAGCTTAAGGGATTTGATTTTTATTCTGAAGATACTGTGCTTCCTTGCTATTTTTTTTTTTTTTTTTTTCAGCTTAAGGGATTTGATTTTTATTCTGAAGATACTGTGCTTCCTTGCTTTTTTTTTTTTTTTTGTGATAACTTTTCAATCTTGTCATCAACCCCTTGTATGTGTGTGTATATAAAGTGAGGATCCACTTACACACAAGTCTTACACACCACAGTTACACAAAATCTCAAGCATTCATCTCTCCACTTTCAATGGTTGAGATTTATTCACATTTATTAAAGATAATTATCTTTTTTACCTAAAAGTTGTGACGAATCTCAACCATTGAAAGTGACGAGATGAATAGTTGAGATTTTGTGTAAGTGTGATGTGTAAGATGTGTGTAAATGGATCTCTCCTCATATATATATATGTGTGTGTGTGTGTGTGTGTGTGTGTGTGAGTGTGTGTATATATTTGGATAATGAGGGCATCCGCACTCGAATGGTTTGAGCAAATCCTTAACCATTTCAACCAACCCCAGTGGGTTCATCCTCTTGTATTTTATTGTTAATAAGGTGTGTAGTGAAAGAAGTATGTTGTGTACTTGAAAATTTATGGAGGTGGTTGATATATGCTTGCACTTACATAATTTTCAGTCAAGTTTTGATGAAGGTGATCCAACTTAAAATTACTTGGCAATTGGTAGAGTGGCTTGTCTATGTCCACATGTTTCCCCTTAATTGATGATATGGGAATGGTATCTTCCCACCTAACGTGCCCCTTCACATGCAACCCTTGTATGAACTTAGGGGCCTGTCACCTAGGCTAACAACAAATAGGCTTGACCAAAAACAGGGCCTGGTCTCTGATGCCATGATAAAAGGCATCTGACCTGAAACCTATTGGCAATTAGGTGGAGTGACCCATATTATATTTAAGTCCATAAGTTTCCCCTTAATTGATCAATATGGGATATTCACACTTAACAAGTTTTATTGAAGGAAATGCACTAATTCTTCTTTTTCCCCCTTTTTTTTTTTTCCTGTGAATTTATTGAACTTTCAAATACTCTAAGAGCTAACAATATCTATTATATTATTAGGAGAGTGGATGTTAGAAGCTGGAGCACTTGTTTTGGCAGATGGAGGACTTTGCTGCATTGATGAATTTGATAGGTACTCTGTTTGAATGGCTAGAAATGTTATCATCATAATTTTATTTATTTAAACATTTAATAGTATACACCCATATTTGTATCATAATTAGTACCTTTTACTTTGTAATATGTTACATGAGATATGCTATATGCTTGAATATTTTGCTAAAAGTGCTTTCATAGTTGGCTATTTTAAGGGTTATTGAGACTGATATTTAGGGTCTCAGGTACTCTCTCAAAAAAAATTGGTTAGTCTAGCTATCAAGTAAAACCAGGCAGAAGATGATTCTTATTGATACTCTGAATGAAGGGGAGGGAAGGGTAGTTTTAGGATTTTGTAAAGAAAAGAAAAGTTAATGTTAAATTCTTGAAGGCAATCAAATAATCTTGATGACCATTAAAATGCCCTTCTACAATTATCCAATGAATTTTGTGAAACCCTCTTAATCATACATGTTGTAGCATCTGGTAAATGCCTGCTGGCTGTTTTCCTTTTTAACCCTATGTTTATTAAGTTGTCCTCACTGTCGATTTTTGCCAAGTGTGGCTCTTTGGATTTGTAGAGTTTGCTTTTACATGTCTGTGATTCCAAGAACTTTATTAAAAACACTATTTACTCTGCAATATCCTTCTTAAGGTGCAATTGTTAAAGATTTTTGGTCATTTAGAGAACCTGTTTCTTGTATTTCATGTCATTAGTAGTTCTGAGTGTTAAAAACAGGAAAAAAGACATCATTTAGATGATGAGTCTCTCTGGGTTTGCTATAATTATTATGAGTTAGGATTACCTTACATTGGTGTAAGTGTTGCATCAATTCTCAACCACTTATTTCAAAATTTCAGCAATTAATGCAACACTTGAATTTCCAAAACATCTTAAAATTTAAAATTTCTAGCTGAAAATTGGTGTAAGATTTTTTACAATTTACATTGGTGTAAGTGTTATATCAATTCTCAGCCACTTATTTCAAAATTTCAGCAATTAATGTAACACTTGAATTTCCAAAACAACCCCTTAAATATTAAAATGTGTGGCTGAAAATTGATGTAAGATTTTTTAAAACTTACACTACCATAAGTTCATCCCTACTCAATTATTATACCTACATAATTTCATTGACAGTGATACTATAAGTTGCAACTATACATGTTGGACCATTATTATTATTATTATTATTATTTTCTCTTAAAAGTTACCATATCTTTATGCTTTATCTGTAAATAATTGAACAATTGTACTCCGTCAGCATTCTCACCTTATTCAAAAAATTTAAATTGGTCAAATGAAGCACTTCTTATTCCTCTTGCTTCTAGTGTTTTATATGTATATGAGTAAACTGTTTTCTAAATCTTGTTTGACTACAATTCTTCATATTTTTCCACATTTGTTAGCATGAGGGAACATGACAGGGGTAAACTGTTTTCTAAATCTTGTTTGACTACAATTCTTCATATTTTTCCACATTTGTTAGCATGAGGGAACATGACATGGGTAAACTGTTTTCTAAATCTTGTTTGACTACAATTCTTCATATTTTTCCACATTTGTTAGCATGAGGGAACATGACAGGGCCACCATACACGAAGCAATGGAGCAGCAGACTATTAGTGTTGCCAAGGTATACAGCATTCAAAATAACCTGTTTCATTGCATGGACATAAACTTTTATTTCTGTTTAAATGTCTTTTAACATATCATTGACTTCTGTTGATATAAAAGCTTGGCTCATGCCATTTTTCTTCTAGATTAGGTGTTCTAGCAAAACCACTCTTTGTTGTTTAATTGCTCTTTAGTTTTTCTTTGAATTATGTCTGATGAAAGTCATGTGAGGGTTTGTCTGATAAACACCATATCTATTTATATTGAGTCCACAGAGTCTCCATGCAACCTCAATAAAATAATCTTGTTTCTCTGTACACATGCTTTATGACTGTTGGTGTGTTTAAGATTTTCTTGATTGCCTTCAGGTCTTATTTGAAGTTGATATCCTAATGGTACTGTTAAGATTCTTTTCTGGAGGCAGGAACTGAAGCTCTTCTATCAATTTGCTCATGCAGGGTATTTGGGGTACTGACCCCTGACCCCTGACCCCTGACCCCTGATCCCTGACCCCTGACCCTGACCCTGACCCTGCACCAACTATTTATAATCATATGGAGAAATTGTTGATGTGTCACATTGTTGAGCCTGATTAGGATTTGTGAGGAAATTTGAGAGTTCACTCGTCAACTTTCCCTATTTATCCCCTTTCTTTTATTGAGTCATCTTCCCCACTACACAGAGGCAGACCAATAAATATTTTGCAATACTCCATATTTCATATGTTTTTCTGCTTCATCATTTTTTGAATATTGTTCTGCTGTACAACAAAGAACTATCTTTGTTCTTTTGTCTATCTCTATCTTTATTTATTTATTTATTTATAAATATCTGTGATTGCTAATTGATCTTTATTATGGTTTTTAAGCATGGCTAATTAATTAATTGTACCTATTTCTATTTTTCAGGCTGGCCTTGTGACAACTCTTAGTACCCGGACAATCGTATTTGGTGCAACAAATCCTAAAGGACATTATGATCCTGATCAACGTATCCCTTCATCTAGGAAAATACTTGTCTATTTACCTTTCAAATCTTAATAATGATGTGCAATTTATCATTTACATTTATATAAGAAAAGCATATGCAGCTCTCCTCAGTTCATTTTGTCCACTTGGTGATGGCAAATATCATGTTCATCCTTCTGAAGTCTCCCTTCTTCTACCCTCTTCCTGTTCACCTCAGCCTTTGACTGATTTTCTGGTTCATATTTGTTTCTGTTATCCTTAACCTAATCTAGCTCTCTCTGTCAATACGACTCTCTCTGGTCCCTTGCTGAGCAGATTTGATATAGTCCTTGTCCTCTTAGATACAAAGAACCCTGAGTGGGATGCGGTTGTTTCATCTCACATTCTTGCTGAGGTAATGCACTGAAAAATAATTTAGTTTGTAGCTTATTGAATAAATTCATTCTTGACTGTTATTTGAAACTAACCCAGGGAGAAAACAAGAGAGGTGAACCGGATGAAGATTGGGCACAATTCTGGTCACTTCCTATGCTTCGGAGGTAACTATTCTTTTGGTTCAAAAATTAATTAGAAACTGAAAGTTAATACATTTTTGACATTCCATGAAAAAGGACTATTGTGACATGATCCTAGAACCCTAACCTGTGCCATCCTAGGGAAGCATATGCCTGATGGATTTGATGCTAAGCTGATTCTGGCTAACTCACAAATCTGGATCTTATAAATAATCCTTGCTTTTATTATTAAAGTCCATTAGTTCATCAAAAGAACAGACTAATAATGCCACTTCAGTTTTCTTTGTGGAAACTTATATGCTTATTTACTTGCAGACTCACACAGACCCATTCCCACACCCCATTAACGTTAATTAACTGTTATGATAACAGTAATCTTTGTATTTATTTATTTTTTGAGAGGAGACACTTTTTTTCCCTATCATGTTAATTTATGTTTCCAAAACCTTCATTTTATTATTGTTTATTCATGTTAGTCTCACCTTTTTAAATGGTAAACATTTCAAAGCTACTCAAAATTTATGAACAGTGTCTTATTAGGAAAATCACAGTGCTTTACTTTGATACAACAGTAACAAATATACAAAACGAAGTGAAAATTGCAAAATTAGATGGAGGACTTTAAACAAGCAATTAAATTGCTATTTTCTTTGTTTAATAGTGAGAAATAAATTGAAAAATGGAGGATTATTAATGTATTTATGCATGGATGGTTATTTATGCATGATGGTGTCTTTCAGGTATATTCACTACGTGAAAGGACATTTTAAACCATCATTAACAAAAGAGGCTGAAAAGGTTATCTCAAGCTATTATCAACTTCAAAGAAGATCTGCCATGCAGAATGCAGGTTCCCTTCTTTAGAAATTGCTTCTGATAAATCACTCTTGTTCTATTCACCTTGCTAATGCCATGTTGGATAAATGCAGCAAGAACAACCGTGCGCATGCTGGAAAGTCTGATACGCCTGGGGCAAGGTATCTTGGACAAGAAAATAATTTAATTGTCCTTGTCCACACTGTCCATAAAATTCTGATGCTTTCAATTTTTCCAGCACATGCTAGACTTATGTTCAGAAATGAGGTCACTAAATTAGATGCCATAACAGCCATCTTATGCGTTGAATCATCCATGACTACCTCAGCCATTGTGGACAGCATTGGGAATGCATTACACTCCAATTTCACTGAGAAGCCTGATCAGGAATGTATCCTTGCCAGCTATGTTACTCTTTTGCTCAATTGTATTCATGCTTGATCATCAGCATTCCACACATTTATTGGATGCACACCTGCCAATTTTTTTGAATGCTTTTAGGCCTTAAAATAATAGTGTGCATGTGAGTCAACACGCAAGTAGAGCAACAATAGGAGCACATGATTATGTTTTGTTAACCAGGCACAATGAGCATTCTAGTTTTTGGTAGACCTACGGTCTTCTTGTTTGAGTCTTAGTGTTAGGATCTTTATCTTCATGATGAGTATTGTAGAATGAATCATTAAGCTAATACTTTGGTCTTTCAAGGTTTCAGCATGCTTAATTCATACTTAGTTGACATCGTATGATTCTTTTGTATGTAGAAAAATTTTGAATTCTTGACTAGGTACACTAGATGCCAAACAGGAACAGCTAATCCTTGAAAAGCTGAGATCGGTAGATGAATTCCCTGACTTGAACAGTATGGAAGGATTTTAAGGATGGTTAAAAAGTGTACAGTGGACATGTCATTGATTTGAGCTCCTCTTTTTGGGTTGCTGCTCACTGCAAGCATTTAGTCATAGAAACTTAACCTTTTCACTCTTGTTGCTTACAAGGTACATGCCATCTAATATGTAAAATTCTTCTGCAATTCTCAGAAGATTAGTTATTGTCTAGCTTTGAAGAATGGTGTATATGCAGTTTGAGAGTTCTGTACTAGACCTTCATCTATGAGTATTTTGTGCATTCATGTTCAGATTACTGCTTACAAATTGGTAGTCATAACTGTATGAATGTCAAGGTTTAAAACATTTAGGCACTATGATAAAAGAAATCGTGCCATTTTTCTCGTCCAGAAAATGTCAAGGAATTAAGGTGCATAGACAATAAAGTACAAAAAAGCTGGTTTTATGCTTGTAGCAGTAGGGCTCAGCTTCAACTCCCATCCCTTTAAGATTCTTTTGGAAATACCCAGCCTGACATGAAGCAGTGGGCAACCGTGAGAACAAAACCGGTCACAGCTCCAAAGCCAAATTGCAAACCGAATACTGTCATCTGCTCATCCTGTTGAGGGTGCATGAGAGGGCCTCGCGCTGGCTGACATGGAGTTAAACTTCTGCCACAGAGGCCCTTGTTCCCCTCAAAGCTTGAAGATGGAAAGGTCATAACCTGACCTCCTGTAGGTATTTCTCCTTAAAGCTCATTATATGCGACGGTGAACTTAGACAGAAAAGTCAGCTTTACCAATGAATCAGGTATCTCTCCGGACGGTTTGTTATATGACAAATCCAGAGTTTCCGAGCTTGTTGTTCCTGAAAGACTCCCCGGAATTGATCCTGACAGGTAATTCTCTTTGAGATTCAGAGCATGAAGTCTCTTCAAATTCCCAAAACTGGGTGAAATTGGCCCACTTAATGTGTTGTAACTCAGGTCTATGGTAGGCGGAAAGCTCCAAATGTTATTGTACTTCGATGTTGCACCGTCTGTCCCAGTTCTGTAGAATGGGAAGCTGAAGGAACTTCCAAGGAGATGTTCATGTCAATGAGTCCCCGAAGATCAGGTAAGCCTTCCGGTATCTTGCCACTGAAAGAATTGTTTGATAAATCCACGTAAAACAGATAACTGAACTTGTTGAACCACGGGGGAATGTTTCCACCCAAATGATTCGTCGACACATCCAAAGAACTGCAGCATGTTGCAATTACTCAACCAAAGTGGAAATCAACCTTCTAGTTTGCAGTAAGCAATGCTGATTAACCTGAGGTTTCTGAACTGCAAATTCACATTGTCAGGCATTTCTTCCCCTTGGAAATTCTCAGAAAGTAGTAGTATGGTAAGGTTTCTGCAGTTTTGCAGTATCTGAAGGGCTGCTGATAAATTGACAAGGCTGCTGCCAGAGAGGGAGAGTGATGTAAGGGCCCTGAAGATCGTTGAAGTGGTCAGGAAGCTAACCAGTAAGGTTGTTGTGGCCGAGATTCAGGACAGAGAGACTGGGGCAAGAGGACAGACTCTCTGGGATTGGACCGTGCAAGTTATTTAAACCAAGATGGAGAGAAATGAGCCTAGCCATTGCAGAACAGTTGACATTAATTGGACCCCTCAGACTGTTATTACGCAGATCAAGCTTTACAAGGGACTGGGAATTAACCAGCGACACAGGTAAAATTCCTGAGAAGTTATTTGAACTGGCAGAGAATTGTTCAAGCTTACCAAGCCTCCCAAAAATACATCAGGGACAACTCCTGTGAATAAATTGGAAGAGATATCCAGTTCAACAAGGTTAGATAAATTACCGATTTCGTCATTCAGTGGCCCGGAAAATTGTTTTCATGAAGATGCAGTACGTTGAGATGCTGCAGCTGAAATAAACTCTTTGGCAAATTGCTTGTGAAATTGTTCCGATTAAGAAAGAGATGCTGCAGAGAAGTACAATTTCCCAGTGCTGCCGGAACTTCCCCGGGGAAGCGGTTATAGGAGAAATCAAGATGCTTGATATGGGGGAAGAAATTGCAGAGATTTCCATCCACGGTGCCTGAAAAGCTGTTCTTGGAAATGTTAAGGTTCAGAATTGATGGTAAATCAGTGTTTGCTGGGATTGGACCAACAAAATAATTGCCGCTTAAGTTAAGGACCTTCAGGTTCTGCATTTGGAACAGCTTGGTGGTAAGGGAGCCACGTAGAGAATCATGAGAAAGGTTCAGGATTCTCAGTTGATCCAAACTTGCCAGGGACTCACAGATTGTCCCAGTAAGCTTTTCACCACCGAGTTCTAAACTGATTACCCTTTTGCTTGTAACTGTTGAATTGTCACAGGTCACACCAGTCCAAGTGCAACAATCAGAGCTAGAGATATTCCAACTAGTAATGTTTGATTCTAAACAACTTGAGAAACCCTTTAAGGCCATCAAGTCATTTGAATTGCATGAAACTTCTTGGGATCTCAGTATTGAAATCTGGATACTGAACACTAAAAGGAAACGGAATAGAGATCCAGGAAGGCCATGGAAGCTGAAGCAAGTGGAAGGAAGGTAGAAAAGCAGTAGATCTAATTGGAACAAATTGGTTTGTTCTTGAACTCGTTTCCCTATCTTCAATTCATTTTCGTCACCATTTTTTTTCAATTCCAAAATGTCTTGCATCCTCTATTTCTTTTTGACTTTGATCAATTTTATCTTCAAGAGTATCCTTTTGTCGATTGTCACCCGTACTGCTTTCTGCATCAAAAAATTGGTTCACCAGAGAACTTCTGTGGCATTTTACGTTAACTGTACGCTATGAGCAGTCACTATTCTTGATTGAATTAAATCTTTTACTCCTAAAATTGTCAACCAAAAATATTTTTAATCCACTTCTTGCAAATTAAAAATATAATTTTGGTGTCTGAAATCTGCATGGGTTGAAAATACATGTATCTCTGTAAGCAGTTTGATTTTTGGAAGTCCCTGCATAAAGAACGAGAGATGGTGGCCGTTTAGGCGAAAATTGGATTCTCTGCTTCAGCCCAAACAAAGGATTTATTCACCTTGATTGTTTTTTGTTTAGTCGCATTTTTCCATATTTAGTTGTCGCATTTTGTCTTTGTTAAGATTGCCAGATTTTAGAAATCAATTATGGTATGTCGACCAGTCAATTAAAAAAGGTTTCCAGTAATTTTTTATTAAGAAAATGATTGAAACAATTTTTTTATACGATTTTTTTCATACGATTTTTTTCATAAAAATTTACATATAATTTAATGATCGAATTCTTTTCAGTCTCTTGAAACATATAATGTTATATATATTCATTTATTTAATAAAAGATATTTAACAATTGATGAAAGGTGTAACGAAAAGTCATCCAAAATAGTTTTTCGCATATCATTACCCTTCTCATTAACTAGGGCTTCTTTCTTTCATTCCTCCTCTCCCTGTGCTGATATATAGGTTTTGTTCATTTGTAATTCATAGAAGTTTTTCTTTACATACATAAAAGACATTGATCCAAACTGCATAATCACTGTCATCTTATCTATTTTCACCTTATCTTTTATATTTTCTCCAATTATGTATTTCTACGCCATATGGCTTGCTTGAATTTTATCAGATTAAGTTGTTACTTCCAGTGCTTATTTCCTGTTATTCTGACATGCCCTTAGGATTTTTACAAAGACTCAGATGGACAGAGACTTTAATAATGTAACAGCCATACTAGAATAATAGATATAGTTGCAATGACTTGCAGAAAGGAGATTTTACCTGCCTTGTCCAAGAAAAACTGAGGAATTAAGGAAAAGGGCTTCTACAGGTTCTGAAAAAATACCTCTCTAGGGAATTTAACTTTAGGCTTTCTACAAGCTATAGCATTCTTAGTGTCTGACAAGCCAAAAGAAAAGAAATGGGAAAATGGGTTGAATGCCAAGATAATCCAATCATGTTAGAATAAACATTCTTAACTTGAAGAAATGTGGACTTGCCTATTCCCAGACGACTTGAAGAGATGTTAATAAAAGACTTAACATCAAATAAAAGAAGCTGAAGCTAAACTTCGTAAAATTTTCTTTGAAATAGTTGTTGAGCTCAACAATCCATTGAAACGATGGCCATAAAAAATACTATTCCCCAGTGGACATGTTACAGCAGGGAAGATGTATACTTACAAGACAATTCTATCAGTAAAGACCCAGAAATTTCCACCAGAAGGTTCCAACAACTACCCAGATGGCAGCATTGCTGAGGGCCATTGTGAAACCCATCTTAAATACATCAGGTAGGTCTACATAACCAGCTGTTGCGAAAAATGAAAAAAAAGAAGGTATAATTAGAAACTTATCATTCATCATGCTAATGTAAAGACAAAGACTGCATTTCAAATAGGCATATCAACTCTTGGGTGGTGGAAAAATGGGTGAACAATGAGAATTAGAAATCTAAAATGATTTTGGGAGCCAAATTAGTGACCAAATATCCTTCCTTTTTTTTTCCAATCTCATACACCTGACAGAAAATGCAGACATGCAATTTGAAGCACAGTGTCAAATGTTGATGAAAGGAAGGAGGAAGCCAAGTTAGAGAGAAAAATAGAAGCAGTATTATCAATTGTGAGTACAAATGAATGCTCTGTCAATGGCAATGCCAGAATTGTGCATGTGCTCTTTCATTAGAGAGAGTGAAATTTAAGCATGATGAGCAAAACAAGACATACCTCCATAGTATACAGCTGCCTGACCACTGCTATAATGTGTTAAAGCACCGAAAAGATTTGTGTTGTAAGCTAATGCCAAAGCTGCTAATACACCAGGCACCCCAGCAGCCAGGTGCATTGCTAGAAATGCAGAGTATAGAGCACCAACATGACCAGTTTGACTTGCAAATAGATAGTGGATAAAGAAATACGCTGCCTGAAGAACACCAAATGCAGCAGGCCAGCTCAAAGAAAGAGTCTGAAGCAACTTCCCTACACAATCAGACATCCAGGTTACAACACCAAGGTTTGTCAGTTGCCCTGCCATGCCCACCAAAACAGCAAACCATGCCAAAGTATCCCATGCTGATTTTTCACTTAAGCAATCATCCCAATCAAGCACGCCCAGCAAAAGGAGTATTGACAAGCCAATCATTGCAGCCACAACACTTGGTATACCAATAGAATCCCTATATAAGCATTAGTAGAAAAATATGATTATTCAGGACTTAAGGAATTAGTATGTTCTATAACAAACACTAAACAACAGATCTTGTTAAATGTTATGATGAAAATGCTTACAGAAACAAAGTCATATGCCAACCTTAAGTATTATGTAAAAGTATCAAGGACACTGCTAGAAAAATTAAAGGGAAAAAACATCGGCCAAGTCCACAAGTCAAGAGGCCCAGGCTCCAATGACAATTTTTAACAAACACCCATATTCCTATACCACATTCCTTTTGGTATCATACACCAAATCTCAATTGCTTGCTTCATCTGTTTTCACTGGTAAACACTAACTATGACACTATCATCCTAAGTTCACCCAAAATTCCATTTTTCAATAGGGCATTGTAACAAGAGATCTTGACAGGGTAGTACATCTCAGATTTGAAATATATATATATATATATATATATGATCTGCCTTCATCGTTTAAAGTGAACAACTAAAAAGAATAAGTAAAAAACATTTTCATAAAACTGAGTGACAGGACTGTTCCAGTAATTAAATCAACTGCTTACATTAAACATTTCTCAGGTCATATCTTGATAAACTTTGAATTGGTATTAAGGGATACTACTTACCCACAGACCCACAAAGAAACTGCAAGTAGCATCGTTGTCATCATGATCCATTCATTTCTTGAAACAGGACCCATGGTCTCTAGTTTCTTGGCAGCCATCGCAGGGGCATCTGGTGTGTCTTTGACTTCAGGTGGATAAAGCTTGTATAAGATAAGTGGTGTAGCTAGTAAAGAAACCAAAGCTGGTAAACTAGCAGCCATGAACCAAGAAACCCAAGGGTTTGCAATTGCGATTCCCAATTCCTCTGCTAATTTGAGGCACAGCATGTTTTGAGCTGCAGCAGTCAGGAAAAGGGCACTAGAGTTGCTTGAACTCTGTCATGGATGATGTACAAAAGAGAAAGAAATGCATCATAAAGGTAGTAACATATCGAAGGTTGACAAGAAATAAAAATAAAGGATATTCATAAGTTTAGACAGGACAAATCATTTAACAGGCTAATTTACCACTCTCTAACATCCTATAGAAAATGAAAACGAAAATGAGGAGGTTTTTTTTCATATCAATGCAACAAGCATGCATGCTAAACAACAAGTAGCGAAGCAGTTAATTTGAAACTCTATGTAATACCTTAAAACGGAGAAAGGAGAGAAGAAAAAATATATATTTTTCTCGAGTATGCCATCTTTGTTGTGTCCTTTGAACATGCCAACTCACTTAACTGAAGCTTATTCCTAGTGAAACAAATCTAAGTATTAACTCACCTCAACTTCAAATTAAATTAGCAAAAGCCTCTATCTCCAGTACTTGATCACCATAAGATTTTCCTCATACTAAAAGTGATGACTTAGAGAATATTACCCGCGCTGACCTCCTCAATAGAATGAATAGAAATCTCCTAGTGCACAGCCAAATTGATTTGTTCCATCATATCAAAACTTCAAATTGTGTTCAGCATATCTTATTTGCATAACAGAGCTACTGTCAAACATGTTCTAAACGAAAATTCAAAAGGAACAACAGAGGACACAACAGAACATACACAATAATGGATTCAAACCACGGAATTTGTAAATCTCCAAAACCAACAATCAATTTCTGCACTTTGCAAAGGCATCAAAGTACCCCACAAAAAAAAATATTTTTATATATATTCAGATGTGATACTAACCTGAAACTGTGTCTGAACGAGATAACTCCCAAGCCTCTTGGAAGACCGATCTCCGGGCTTACTCCCGGCCAACAGAGACAAGGACTTGATAATAGGCAAGAAAACTCCACCTGCCCTTGCAGTAGTACTGGGCATGGCAGGCGCCATCAGAGCCTCACTGAACGTCAACCCATACGACAGCCCCAATGTGCTCCTTCCCAGCCACTTCACAAAATAAGTAGCAATCCTGTCCCCAAGACCCGTCTTCACGAACCCGCGAGCGAAGAAGAAGGAAATGACAATCAGCCATATCACCTCGTTAGTGAATGCGCCAAAGGCCGTCGAAAATGAAAGTGTTTTAGTGACTATGGAGGTTGTCAGGCCGAGAAACGCCCATGCTCCAACCGGCAACGGACTCAAAACCAGACCCGCAATTGTAGACAAAAAGATGGCCAGAAGCTGCCACCCTTGTGGGCTTACTGCTACGGGTTTAGGGACAACAAAGCGAACAATCAGCCCAATTGCGATGGATATAAAGAAAGCAATTGGTTTAGCTCCTTGAGGAGGGGATGGAGCTGGAGATGGCGTTTGGAGTGGCAAGGAGTCATCTTTTGAGGTGGCACGAACAGGGGAGATATGGGTTTTGGAGGGTTTGGGCAGAGGAGAAAACAAAAGCGGTTTGAGGGAAGATCGGAGGGTGGAGAATGAAGAGTTGGGGATGACGGAAGGCGATGATCTGCAGATGGGTTTAGAGCGGAGATAGAGGGAATTGCTGGAGGAGAGGGAGAAGGAAGTGGTGGTGGCTGTGGAGAAGGAGTGGAGGGCTAACCTCTCCATCGGTCGGAGAGAGTAAGGAGAATGAAGGAGTGGCGGAGAGGGGAGGGGGAGAATATATTGAGACTTTCGATGCGGCGAGAGCGGAAATTCCGAGGAGAGAGAATGTGTGGCGATTGGCAGAAGTAATTCAGGTGTGTCTTCTTCTTCTTGAGGCTCTGTTTGTTTTGACGGGAATTTCCATTCAGTACTTTTCTTACTTTCTCTGGTTTTTTAATTATTTTTTCTGTCACTTCTCCTTGTTGACGATGACATTCAGAACGACTTTGGCCTTAACATTGCTTTTTATTAATTGTTTACCATTTTTTTTTCCAACAATGATAATGGAGGAGTGTCTCATCGTCACCACGATAATGTTAAGAACAAGCAGATTTTACTTATTTATTTTATTAATTGAAAATAAGTGATCATATGTCTTGCCTATTATTCTTTCGTTTACTTTTTATAAATTTAATTTTTTAAATAAAAAATATAATAATTTATTAATAAATTTTATATTTATTTTT
>BPVZ01000110.1:970329-980603 GCA_020521535.1 Rubroshorea leprosula
GCCGTTATTGTCATGTAGAGTGAAGTTTTCTACTGTGGAGGAGAGAATGCATATGTATTTGTTCATTTTAAATTATTTTTTTTATTAATAAAATTTACATTTTATTTATAATTTCAGAGCTTCTTACTTTTTTCAGACAGAAGTGTGCAAAGATGAATCATTTTAGCCTTTTAGGAATAAATAAATTCAACAATTTTTAATTATCAATTCAGTTATAAGTTTTATGTTTTACACCCTTTACTGTACCGATTATAAAGTCAAGGCTCATTAGATCAGAGAGAAGAGCATACTCCTATAACAATCAAATTAAAAAAGGGAAAAAGAAAAGCATGAAAAAGAAAGGAAGCAAGAAAGCATGAAAGTCGAATATTGTCAATTCAACCATTAATTCATCGACCAAAGCATGAAAAAGAAAGCATGAGATAAAAGTGAAATGCTTTCATTTCAACTGCCATGTCGTTGTCTTTTGACGAAGTCGGATCACAAATCAGTAAAGAAATTGGCAAGCGTTTCAAAAAGAGAAAAAAAAAAAAAAACTAAAGAAAATATAATGTATTTTATTTATATATACGGTAACTTTTTGATTCAGTGATTCAGTGGTAAGGGGTAATCTTTTTTCATGCTACATGTGGAAAAAAAGACATCATCTCTCATATAATTGAAAATGAGAAGTGCTCTAGAGTTTGAGTTGCATTGTATTGGAGTCTAGATTACATGAAGTTTACATGGAGTCTAAACTACAAAGTGAAAGATTCATTTAAAAACATGAACATGTAAAATAAGAAACCCATTTGAGAGCATGAACGTGAACAAGTTATGAAGTGTTAGTTTTTTAATTTTAAGGATTGTATTTATTAGCAAATAAATAAGTGTCGTTTTATATATTAAGTACATGGTTTAATTCTTGAGGTTAATATTTAAACACATTAATTTTTTTGAATATATTAAGTCGATATAAAAAAATTTAATTTTAAAATGTATGAAAACTTATCTGAAAACACTTTAATAATAAATATTAAAAAAATTATATAAAAATTACAACACCAAACCTTTAATAAATCTTTTTGGTTTGTTGATTTATTGAAGTTGATTAAATTTTTTCTTAATCATTCTTAACATTTCATTCTCCGTAACATCTTAATTACAGAGAATAACTGATTTTATGCAATCCTAAAAAAATAGTATTAGTAAACTATTTTTTATTATACAATCTAAAATTAAATAATAATAATAATAATAAAATCTTGTTAAACAATATGAGTAGTGATCACCTTAAAATAATTGAACCATTCCGCCGTTATCCTACCTTTTTATTTTTATTTTTTTGTTTGTTTTGGTATGAACCTCCAGATATTCGATAATTACATTTGTTTTTGATTAATTTGGAATCGAACCAGAGCAGACCTCATTAGTGAGAAAGTTCTCCCAGCACCTGTTTTTTCATTCGTAAGATTCAAATTCACTACCTTATTTAAGAAAAATTGAACTCATTTTACTCAGATTAACAAATCGTTGGTATTATTATCATACTTTCGTGAAGTTCAACTCTTGCTATGTAATTTCTCTATTTTATTATTATTAATTTTTTAGAAAATGATTAATAAGATTTCTTTTTATTAAAAGAAAACAAAGTTATTGCAAAAAGAATCTTTAGCTCCCAAAAGAAGCAATATAGCAATATGTTATTCTCATATGCTAAGATTAGTAAAGTTCTCTTAAAACACGAATGTTTGTTTCAGTTCAGTGATATTGAATCCTAGGTTAAAATCGTTCACTTTTTGTGGGTTGCATGTTCAAACTTCACGGAATTCTTTTCTCCATTCCTTTAATTAATGTATAAATAGTTGTAATCTGTTGAAAAAAAAAAAACTCTCTTAAAACACAAAATAGCCTGCAAAATTGATAAAATTAGAAAAAGAAACGCTAACTAAAATGTGAATGCCTCCTTGCTACTCATCTACCTTTTGAGTATTAATTACATTGCCATAGCACATCTGATACCATAACAACTTAAGCCAAACGATAGTCCTTTAGTTTGGATTGTGGTCCATATCAGACCTATCATCAGGCCCAAGGAAATCAAAACCATAAGCACCTATTAAAGCATCTCCAAGTTCTTTATCAAAATGAAATAGACCACAAATTCTAGCCATGTTGGACCAAAATGTAGCACAAACAGTGACCAAGCTCGACTCACTAAGCTCGATCGGCTCTCCGAACAGAGCAGAGCTTGGTTAAAAAAATTTGCCTCACAAAGCTAAAAGACAATGCCATGTTGCCCATTTTTGTAGTTGGTCCAGCCACAAAGTTGAACCACCTAACATGCGCATGTGCACAATTGCACATGTCAGGTGGTGGTAGGCGCTTGCCTTGTCTGTCACCTCAACCAAACCATTGGCTTTTGAATCCAATAGTTGTCAATTGTTTTTTTTTTTTTTTTAATTTATTTTAATTTAATTATTTTATTTAAATATATAAAATTTGATTAGAATAAAATAATAATTATGTAATTTTTAAAAAAGTTTTGTTTTAAATCTACATTAGAGAAAAGTGTTTTATTGAGTGTTTTGTTTTATAATTTAATATATAAAAATATGAATTTATATAAAATAATATTAATTTTGATGATACGGAGACCAAAATGAACTTTTGATATGTCATGCATTGTATATGGTTTTACCACCTTCCTCCCTCTCCTTGTGTCAATAGCCATTGG
This sequence comes from Rubroshorea leprosula, assembly GCA_020521535.1. NCBI lineage: Eukaryota > Viridiplantae > Streptophyta > Magnoliopsida > Malvales > Dipterocarpaceae > Rubroshorea > Rubroshorea leprosula. Next base: position 973,046 of record BPVZ01000110.1, read on the forward strand.
ATTGAACTCCTTCCTCTTTCCACCATTAGCTAATATTTCCTTGCCATTTACGTCATTTTTAGTTGAGCTGCTACCAACTCTCTTTCTTCTACCAATCTCCTCACCTTCCCTTTTACTACTAAACAAAAAAGCTAACATTAGTGAAGTAGAGCCTTGAGCAAAGGGTCCCAACACCCCTTTGCTACTATTCTCTTTTCGTCAAAAGCAAACATCTATCTCTTCCTTAAAGCAAGCAGTTGAATCAGTAGAGCTTTCTACTCTTTTTGCTCACTATTTCTTCAAGAGGGAGATCTATTGGAGCTCTTAATGATAGACCATCCCTAATTATGGATTATACCACTCTACCAACCTCTACCAGAAGAAGCTTGTAGCCACACCCCATATTTATGCACAACCTTACAACCCTCTTTAAGCAATTTAATTTTAACCGGGCAATCTTTTTCCACATGATCCATAGTTCCACAAGCGTAATAGAAATTTCGTAACCTTTCGCACTTAACCTGACACTAAATAGTCTCACTAAATGATAACTGCACCCTAGCTGCCCTTCTCAATGACCGCCTAACATCAACCATAACTCTAACTCTCAACACTAGTCCACAAAGCATATCATTTTCATCCAAATCAACATCTAAAACAGTATTAATAAATTCGCCCAAAAATCTGCCCATAGGTTCATTAATCAAATCAATCTTAAAAACTAAAAATGAATCTAGAATAGCATCTAGAAAACTACTCTAGCTATCCAATAACCTTATGATCATCATACTCTGTTAGAACCGTGAGGCTTTTATCATTGAAGGCCAACAGAGCTTTCACCAAACACTCAGTCCCATTCCCCTTCATCCATAAGAACAAATATGAATATATTATCACCCAAGGGGTGAACTTGCAAACCCCTTCTAACCCTCCAAAGCCTAGTCATATGAGCCTAAAACCAATAAGATTCACATGTCTCCTGGAAAACACTTTGCTCACCAAACAATAGCAACTGACCAACCCTGACTTGCTGTCCACTGAACTCAACACCTTGATGTGTCCCTGTTCCTCCTCCATTAGGGTCAGTCTGGACCATAAGGCCCCGATCTCCTCAACCATATCACCACACGCAAGCACCACCCATAAACACCATTGAATCCATAAGCTAGCCACCACCCATTTGATCACAATCAACCCACTAGAATCAACCCTTGCCTCTAATAGACCCTAGCACCCATAGTGCTTGCCAGTAGAAACCACTGACTGCACCGCCCACCAACTCCTCCACTAGACGCTACCCTCAGCACCAAAGAAGAATTTAGCAAAACAACACCGAATTAACCTTCCCTCTATATCGATAATTCTCGATCTCCCACCCCTTCATATAAAGCTAGGAAGAGAAGAGGATAAATATATCTTGATAAAGCCCCTATGTCAGCGATACGAAGGGTTTGGGAAGAGCCATTGTGTTGGAATTCAGAATTAAATCAGAGCAGAGGTTTGGTCTTGTATTTTCTTTGTGTCTACCTGGTCAATTTGGTTTATGAGGAGTTCAATTCTACATAATTCAAGCTCTTGGGATGAGGTGGCAGCCTTTGAAATGATACAAAAAGAAGTGCTTTTGTTTGGCTCTGTGGGAAGATGGAGGGGATGTATTTGAATTCTCCCAGTGGCTCCTTAATCCTGAACTTTTGCATTAATTAGATGGCTCTCAAAATTAGTTTTTCTTCGAATTTTATTGCCTAATTTCTCTATTTGTTAGACTAAGATCCCTCTTTATGTAAGAAAATTACTCTCATGTAAATCTTATACATATACTTAGGTATCTTTTATGATCAATATTAATACATTTTGACTTGTGTAAGAAAAAGTAATACCAAGGGTTAAACTTCCATGTTTCCTAGAACCCTAGTTGCCAGAGATAGGTGTCAGTTATTGCAGTTTGTCCATTGAGCAGGTCATGCTACCTTGTAAGTTTGGTCCATTTCTGGCGATAGCAGGGTACGTACATCTTTTGTATTAACAATTTGGTCCCGTATGGTGTTGACAACTTAAGTTTCAATTCCAAGAGTTTCTTTCGCACTCTGGGCAACGAATCTTCAAGCAATGCCTGTGACTCTAGGGGCTTCGAATCCATGTGGACTCTAGGTGGCAAGAATACATATATATATATATATATATATTTCTCCGATCTTGCTCTTGGGCTTTGTTAATAAAATAGCTAGAGTAGTTGCCTTTATTTACGTTACGTTTGCATGACATCTTCCTTTGTACTTCATCGCTTTTTAGGATGGAGGCGACAACCTTTTACTGCTACTTGATCCCTTATATGTAGAGGTAGGAACCTAAACTAGTTCTTTAATTTCTAGTAAGGGACTTGTTGATCCCCACCTTGCTGATCAGTTAATAAACAAATAATTTTTCATAAACTCTAGAATTTTAGTGTGTCAAAAATAATGGTTATAAATTAATATGAAGACATTTTATTGTTAAATAATAAAATTATATAAAAAATTTAAAATTTTTTATTTTATAATTTAAATTATTTTAGATAATAAAATAAAAATTTTTAGATAAAAAGAGAAATTTAACATTAAGAGTCTCATCTTTTATTTAAAAGTTATTGTTTTAAAATAATTTAAATTATAAAATAATTTTTCAAAAAAAAACTATTTCTTCAATTTTAAGGTAAAATCTTAAATAATAAACCCATCATGCAACCTTTAAAAAGAAAAAAAAAAAGCCATTATGCAACCTTTGAAAAAACAAAAAATATAATAAAATAAAGTGTTGAAACTGACCGGCCTGGTTGAACTCTTTCCCAGCACGCATGAGACAGGTGTGTGCCTTCCCCAGTTAGGCTTGAGCTGACCAATTCAATGAAGTATGGACCACACAACTCCGTCTCCCTTAAAGCATGAAAATGGAATGTTTCATTTCAATTTTCAACGGCCACATTCAAGCACAACCCGAACAAGAAAAATAATAATAATGTAGATTAGTTTAGCTAGTGAAGCAGGATACCTCTCTCCAGCCTTTCAGAGTAAAAAATTCTAGTTGTACCTCAAGGAATATCTCAATTACTAAGAATGAGCCTTAGATGATCTGTGAAATTTTATAAATTACAAGCTAAAGAATTTAGGGATTTTTTTAGATAATAATAATTCAAACATTTTCAAGTTAGTTTTAACTTACTCGAGATTAATTATTTTAAAGTAATTGTAAAAGTGCACTTTTAACATTAATTTGATGTGTATTTAAAAAATAATTTTTTAAATATTAAATTTAAAATTTGAATTATGAATCTTATTAATTTATAAAATGAAATTTATTTATTTATAAATCCAACCCTCAAAATTGTTATAAGACTAATTAAGAGTAGGGACTATGTACAGTCTTGACTTGGCATTACTATATAATCCTAACCGCGGTATATTTTTCATCCTTTAAACAAAACTAGCAGTTTGCACCTGTTCTGCAGGGTGTTTGCATTTTGCAATATATATATATATTTTTTCAAAGAAAAATATATAAAAAAAATTAAAAGTAAAAAACATACTTTAATGTCTAACTTTAATTGTTTTATTTTAACTTTTTATTTTTTCAAATTTCTATGAGTCAAAGTTTCTGTAATTGAGCAAACTGTCATTGCTGGTGTTATGAGCATTTTATAACTCATTTGGAAGAAAATTTAATGTGGTTGCTGCCAACCTGTACACGCAAACCTTGGTTTTGCCTAAGAGGTAGCCATATTTTGGTTGAACAACTGGCTACACTTTCACTATTTGTGTAAATGTGGAAGATATTTTGCACTTTTTCTTCGTTGTTAATTATCAACTATACTCTTTAGAAACCTTTAAAGGAAAATAAAAGAAAAGAAAAATTCAAAGACAGGGTGGAAAAGAAATCTTATAAATGAACAAAATACTCTCAAAAAGTACAGAGAAACTACAAAAATACCGCAACTCAACAACTTTATAGAGATAAACAAGACCAAAAAAAAATACTGTAACATAATTCATCTTAGACAAATAATATTTAGTTTAATCATTAATAAAAATAATCTCTTAATGTAAGTTCACGTTCACCATTAATAATTAAATAAAAATACAGTTCATATGAGATCAAATACACTCTACTTTTGCTATAAAAATAAGGTGGGATCTTAACCAATGAATGGTTGGATCAAGTGGCAGGTGGGTTGTTCCAGTTTAAGTAAGGTCTCGAATTCGAAACCTTGTGTACACAGCAGTTTTCGTTGGGAGACCCACCAACTATTCTAGTGTGCCACAGCTAGTCGAGTCCGGAGAAGTCAGGGTAAAGCTCCGGATACCGGACGGAAAACCAAAAAAAAAAAATAAGGTGGGATCTTATTAGATAGAAAGAGAGAAAGAGGCCATGTTCTTTCGATTTAGATATGGCATGTAATCTACGGTCCAGATTTTTCGTTTCACTGTCGCCCTTGATCACGTCATCATTCTTTCCACGTTAACATCTGACCGTCCGATCTCTTCATCCTCTCCGCGTACTGGACTATTTATAAAGGGTGAATGTACTGCACCAAGTCGTCGTCCATAAACATTCCGAGCAAAAGAGAAACAGGATATATACAGAGCCTTTTCTTCTCGACGCTGCTCCTTTTGATCTCGAAAATGGCTTCCTCAACCTGTGTCTATGCCATAGTTTTCACATTCCTGGTTGTCGGTGCGATGGCTGCGTCAGCTCCTGCCCCTACTCCTTCCCAGGCGCCTTCTCATTCAACCCTGGTGCCTTCTCCTTCCCCCTCTCGCTTGCCAGCTCCAGCTCCATCTCCTTCGAAGAGTACTCCGCCAGCATCTTCACCTACCCCGGTTTCTCCTCCTCACCATGCTCCGACTCCATCGAAGACTCCGTCGCCAACACCATCGCCAACTTCTCCTTCGCAGACAACCCCTCCTACTACTGAGGTTCCAGCTCCGCCGCCATCTAACGCCATTGCCAACCGATTTACTGTTGCTAGATCCGTTGCTTTCATTGTGATGGCTGCCATTTTGGTGATGTAGATCAACCGTTTCTCAGAATAATTCTTCCTGTTGATTATACTTTCATGTTTTTTTTTTCTAAAATTTAGTGCTTTTGATTGATCACTTTATTTGGAGCTTTATTTGAGGGATTTGTTTCTTTCCATTATGTCCTTGTTTGTATCAGTATGGTCATGCCTACATTCTCTCCACTCTTTAGTTTATTGTTATTGGAATCCTTGCAACCATACCAGCCCAATTTTGTAAGGTTTTTGTTTTTAGTTTTAATTAGAAAAATTTAGAACACTGAATTAAAGTAAAAAATTTAACAAATTAAAAATTTTTAATTTTAATTATAATTTTGATAATTTATATTTAATGAGTTGTCAATGCTTGTCTGCAATTTTAGCTTTAAATTGTCTTTTTTTTTTCCGTTGTTCAAATTTAAATAACCAAAATTTAGGGGTGGGGCAAATTTTTCATAATTGAAAAAAAAATTTGAAAAAACAAAATCGTAATGGTAGAGAGGGCTTGACTAGATTTTGGAGTTATTTGATTAAAAATCAAATCGTACTGATTTTAAACGATTTGGGATTTGGTTGCTAAGTCTAAAAATTAATGATTAGGGTAAGTATAATAAAAAAATCCAAACCAAAAAAACTTTTATATAAAATTTTTAATATTTTCTAAAATTTTTAAAGATTTCCTAGTCACTTTTCACCAAATTATTTATTTATTTAGATAATTTTTAATATTTTAGTGATTGAAATTAATAAAATAATAGTTAAAGAATTCAAAAAATACTAAAAAATATAAAAATATATTTTTAATTAAAACTAAAACCGATTTGAATGCTTACTCTTAGAAGTGTAACCAAAATTGATAAAATTCATTATTTTTATTTTGTTTAATGGTTATTAAAATTTAAAATCTAAAACTTTGGTTAACTGGTAATTTGATTTCTCCGTGCTTACCCCTACCAAAATTAGACCCTAAGGGCATGCTCAATTAAAGCGCCACTTTACCAACAAAGTTTTTAATGGAAAAGAGATTTGAAAAGCATTGTACAAAAAGTTGTTAAGTTTTATAACGAAAATTTATTAGAATTTTGTTGAGTTATTAAATTTATTGGGTTTGATAAGAAATCGGTGTAAGAAAAGTTAACAGAAAAAATTGTTAAGTGTGTCTAATATAAGGATAGTTATAAGAAATATTAATAGGGAAAATTATGAAGTGGGTCTATTACTGGGATAGTTCTAAGAAAAGCTTTTCCTTTCAAATTAAAATAGGTGGGAAGAAAGCTTTACACATTAGGAATTTTGTTGAGGAAAATAAGATTTAAAAATGTTACTTTTACTTTTTTTTGTTGTAGTATTAATATGTAAGAATACATAAATAATCTTATAATAAGATACAAAGTTTAGAATACTTTATAAAGCAAAGTTCCTTTCAACCAAGCACCCCTTAATGGCCTATTTGGTTAGGCCCACTTTACTAGAAAAAGTTTTTCATGTGAAAGTGGTTTGGAAAGTATCGTATAAAAAATTATTAAGTTTATTTTACAATTTTGTTAGGTTATTAATTTTGTTGTGTTTAATAGGAAATTATGAAAAAATTATTAAGAAAAGATATTAAGTGGGTCTAATATAAGAAAAGTTATAAGAAAACTTTTTTTTTTCTTTTTCAAAATAGGTGAGAAGAAATGTTTATGGGCTTTGAATTGTTTTAGTAAAAATAAATGCTCAAAATGTTACTTTTATTTTAATTTTATTATAATATTAATACGGAAAAATACATAAATAACTTTATAAGGGAAAAAGCTTAAAAAAATTAAGGGAGAATGTTAGCCTCCAACCAAACAGCCCCAAAGTTTTAGTAATGTTGGAAAAAAAAAATATTTAGTTAATTTTATTCAAATAAAGAAGTTTTAAAATCCATGTTATGTTTTGTAAAGCTATGCTAGTAGAACCAGATTAATTTGTTTTTGCCTAATGCATATAGGGTAATGATATACTAATAACCCCAACAAGGGGTTAAATGGTTAAGAATTTGAAATTTTAATTTAAAGATCTTAAGTTTGAGTTTTAAGTCAGGTGAAGATGGAATTGGAAATAGGGGATGACTATTTTCTCTTGTATGACACAGAATCAGATGTACTAAAAAAATGATATGCTATTAATCTATTAATATAATTTTTATTTGTAATTTTTAAATATTATTAGATGAATTAATATATTTAATATTATGAATTTTAAATAAATAAAAAATTAATTATTTAAATAAAAATTATGTAAAAATAAAAAAAATTAAATATTATAAATTTATTTTTTAATATTTTAAATAATGCAATTTATATTATATTTTTTTAATACTAAACTCTTTATATTTAAGAGTTATATTGAATTTTAATTAATTTAGAACTAAATCATATCTAACTTTATAAAATGTAAAATTCTCCTAACACCAATTCATTTTAGTCAAATGAAACTAGTCATTAGTCTCTTATTATATTATTAGTTTTAAATTTTAATCTTTATAAAATCATGACCCTTAAATTGAAAAAAGAAGGTCCAATCTCA
>BPVZ01000111.1:18223-33916 GCA_020521535.1 Rubroshorea leprosula
TTTTAAGTTTAAGTCATGTTGGACATAGAATTATTGAAATATCTGATTTTAAGTTATTGGATTGTTAGATGTGAATTGGATAAGTTCCGAGCCTTGTGCATTTGTGGGATCTTCTCACGAGTGCACGGCGTCTGTCGCCCCTCGAATTCGGGTTTTGGGGCGTGACAGATTTAGTGGTATCAGAGCTTAGGTTTAATTAAGATTTTGTGATGTTAGAGTCTAGGTTTAATTAAATACCTAGGATTTGTTTTGGTTTTGGCTAGCCAATGGATCTTAGAACCGTGGTGAGACAAGTGATGGGGTTAGACAAGGGACGATTTTGATTGTAAAGGTTGGTGAAATTGATCTAGTTCTGGAACTTTTAGTTTGGATGATAAACTGAGCTGATAATGATAAATCTGGAATTTGTGTTCGGGGATTTTAATGCTCTGTTGGTAAAAATTCTTGCAAAATTGATTGACTTAGTTTTATGGTTCCTTGTGTCATTGTATCTTCTAAGGATGTGATATTGTGCTTAGGCTCAAATCTGTTTTGCGTTGAGGCTTACAGTTTTGGGTGTATGATGAAGAGGGACTCTAAGCTTTTCAGCTCCTCCCCTCTTCCTTCCACTTCTGAGATCATTTCCAATTCGTGATACTTTTGTTCTCTAAATCTCCAGTTCCCTTCAGTTTTTGGAGTTGTTGATGATTTTAGTGTCTGTGTGAATCTGCTTGTAAGCTTCTGTTTTAGATTTAAAATAAGTTATTTTGCATTCGTAATGGTAATTAAATTGGTTCGTTTCTCGTGTTTCAATCGTATGACTGGTTCAATATATCTGTTTGATATTTGATGATTTTGAGTGGATAACTTGATTTGCCTGTGTAATGAACTTAGATGTGAAGCGACAATGATCAATCAAGAATTTTAATATGTTTTTTTATTGAAATCCTTATGGGATTTGAGTCTATATTTTATACGTGCCTATGTCATGCCAATGTCTAGGCTGTGGTTGATGCCACTTAGTTTCTGTACATATCCAAATGCTTTTGCAGGAAAGGAGATAGTGTGAAACACGAGTGAAATTTTCCTGCTAAATAGTCTACCAAATATTTTTGCCTAGACTTGCTTCTAGATGTCCATACCTGAAGTTGCTGTTTTTGAGCTCATTTCTGCGTTGTTCTAGGTGTGTTTAAGGCTAATTGTTCCTTTGTGTTGGTCTTAAATTGTCATGGAATTTATACTAAACTCTGGTTTGGAACTACCCTAATTTCTGAAAATTTCCAGCTCAATCCATATGTAATTGATGTGAATTCTGGCAGCCTGACCTTGGAGTGGTATTATGTACATAACTTCTTGTGTAGATGTTGGATTAAAGCCACTCCTGGTTTTATAGAGAGCTAAGAGATAGAGTTTAATTTTCCGGTTAAGCATTCAAACCAGTTCTGCCACTTTCAAGGACAAAAATCTTGTTGTAATCTTTGTGTTTAGAATCTGACTAGTATTTTGCCCTTTTATTCAGTTGTTTTTTTGGTCTGTTTTGGGCAGATTCTCCATTTTGTAAGCATAGATTTTGACTCTTGGTAGCTGTAATTGAAGTTAAAATGATATTTATCTGGTTAACATGATCCTAAACTAAGGCTAATGCAAGAAGTGGGCTTAATTAAGAAGAATGCTTAACATGCAAGCTCAATTATGAATTGGCCTATGGCTAGGCTATAAGTCAATGCTGGATTAAAGCTGAGACTACATGTTGGACATATAGATATGGCTTTGGAAAGTTTTAATTGATGCAAGTTAATGTGTTATTCTGCTGTGATTTAATATTGAATTATCTTGCCATATCTAAAGTACAAGCATGACAGTGCATAGAGTGCTGCATATATGAGCTAGATAGAACCCGATTGTTGGACTGAGAGTGTGAAGACGGATATATTTAGAAATATCCTTATTTTGTTATATTGATTAATTCTAGTCAATTAAGATGTTGATCTGAATGTCTCGATCATATATCATAGGTATATCTGCCCTGATTTTATTATGGTGTCATTTTTGGGATTCTTACCCATGACTTGTGAGGGGTCTAATTCTTGACTGTTAATTGGTAAAAAAAATAATAATAATAAAATAAAAAATAAATAAAAAAATTTGTCTCTTGATTTTAGTTGCCTATTTAAACATGATTTAATTATTGATTAACCTTGGGTTGTGGTTTGGAGTGTCTCTGCACTCTAAACTCTGGTAAGAAGTTACATCAGCATGAGGTCCTCTCTTGGACTTAAAATGTGATGAATTACATTGATTTATTGATGCCAAACTTAAGAAAAATAGCAGCCTCGTTACCTTTTAAAATTAACTGCAAAATTCTGCTCTTGTCACAGTTGGTTAGGTCTTTAGGCAAAATGTAATTGTTGTTCCATATCAGTTTCTAGCTATACCTTGTTGAGTTTCAAGGTAAATTATGTTGCCTGTATTTTCCTTGATTCACTTTGATGAGATAGTAATTCAGTTAGTTCCTGTTATCTTCCGTTGGTGAGAATTTTTGAAATTAATCTTTACTCGTTATGCCCTTAAGACCTTGTTTGAAACTTGGTCCCTTGTGATAGTATGCTTGGTTTTGGTTGTGGCAGGATGTATAAGGTCTTCCACATTAGGTCTGTTTGTTTAAGTATTCATTTGGGCATTCACACATGAATGCAAACATAGACATACATCAGCATATACATGCATACATGCATGCACACATGAGCATTCATGCATGCACACATGCGCATAAAGGCATTCATTCATAAATGCATATACATGCATTCATCCATTCATGATCCCATATATCCGAGTGATGCTTATCCGTCTCGGATAAGGTTCCATCTTTTAGTTGTACTCATCATTAGATTCCTTGCCATATTGTTGTGTTTGATGAGTACCGGGTATTGATTTGAGTCAAGGGCACCACATCATCTCGCCAATAACTCTCGAGTTTAGTTACTTGTGTTGAGGCGTGAAGTTATCTCCTGCTTCCCAAATGGCCATTGGGGAGGGTGGAGATCAAGATTTTTGTTGGCTTGTTAGAGCAATGATGAGTATTCATTCCCTGTGAAGTGAATCTGACTATTATACCCTTGTAATTGTTAGCCGTGTATTTGGGATTGATTTCCTTGTTATTGTTGTTGTGGATGCTAATGCTGCTACCTATTTTGTGTTTAAAATTTGGTGCGTAGAATGTGGTCCTTGTTTAGATTGTTTAGGTTGATATAAATTGTCATTCTAGAGTGACATTTGTTTTGTTTTCAACCTGACTTTTAAAGTATTTAACCAGTTTTGTGACAGCTATCCAGTTGTTTCTTTGTTAGAAATCCTTGTTGGTTTACTTGCATCTAGTTACCTACAAAGAGTCCGTCCATGAAACCTGTAGAGCTATGATGTCCCTCATCTAGAGTTTGCTTTGTTTGTGGATTATTATTGAGAATAAGTGGTTGAAATTGTGCAAAACCTAAACCATACCCTTTAGGGTTGCAGAACATTTGGGTGGTTATATGCCTCCTGTGTTGTGCTACAGTGCCCTTTGCTACAAATGAAGGAGTTGTTAGCTCAGGCGTTTTCTCTAGGACAAAATGGTACTTTAAGGATATGCTTTAGATGGACTTTGTATATATGCCCCCCTAATCTAGGGATTTACCTTCGATTTTGCTATGTGCTGTTTCTTGACCGTTAAGACTATGAAGGTCTTAAATTTAAGTTAGAGTCTCCAACCTCAAAATGGCTTTAGTTTTCTTGATGTTTTATCCTAGAGCTTGGAATACATTTAAGTTACTGGAATGTAATGTTAGTTATAGAGGCCATTATTTGGAACTCGAATTTTATGCAAGAAAAGTTTAGATCCTCCGTAATTCCTTGATTTGATTTCGCTTAATCTTCTAAATTCTTAATTTAAGTTATATCTTTGAAAACATTTGGCTAACCAATTTATTGTGAGAATGGGAAATTTGTCCACATAGATTTTTTTTTTTCTAAAGCATTTTCCTTGGCTTATGCTTGCATTCTTGAAGAATTTTGAGCTATTCTTTCACAAGCTACCCATTGGGTTGGAGGCCATGATTTAGGTCTCAATTCGACCAGTGTGTCAAAATTCATGCCATGCCATTCCTTGTTAGCTCGTTTTATTTTGGGTTCATAGCATAGTAAAGCTAATGTTTTCGGTAGCCTTGGTAAGAATCTCATCTGCGTTTCTTTGGAATGCAAATTAATTCTGCTTTATTCTGGTTCTGCTCTGTCCTTCCAGCATTCTGTTTTTGTGGAATTTATGGTCTCTGATTTTGTTATGACTTTCTCTGATTTGGAAATGATCTAGAGTCTGATTTGGGGTTCATGATCGTGAAAAAGGTTTGTCCCTTGATTAGCAAAGAGCGATTTTGTAGTGGTGGCTTCATGATTCCCTCCGTTGCTTTGATTTTTCAGAAATATTGATTTATTGATTCTGCACTGCTATGGCCATATGATGGTTGTCATATGATGGGCACTAGTTGTCTTAGATTGCGTGAAGCCATTCACCAGTCTAAATGATTCTAGATTTGAGTTTTGGGGACAAAACTCCTTTTTAGGAGGGGTGGATGTAATACCCCAAAATTTATAGAGCATTAAAGTGAGTTAGGGACCTAATTGTGAAGAAATACTATTAATGAACTTAATAGCAAATATTTTCAAAGTCCAAGGACTAAAAAGAAAGGAAATTAGGATAAGGATCAAGGCTGATATTTTTATCCTCAGCCACGTGTTTTGCTATTCATCTTCATTTTTTTTCCTCCCCTTTTCTCCCCCGACAAGCCCCCCAAGCCACCGACTCTCTCCCTCTTGAAAACCCGGTGAGATCTTGATGAAATTTCTCTTCTTTTCTTGTTAAATCACAAGATTTGGGGCTTAGAATCTTCCCTCTCAACCCAGAAAATCTCGGTTCTGCTCTGTTCTTCTCCCCTGTCCGCCGGCTGCTATAGGGGTGTGAAATTTTGGAGCTTTTTCTGGTAAGATCTAGCCATGAATCCCTCTCTTTAACCTTGATTCAGGCTGGGTTTACCTTAATTGCTTTTATTTCCCTCAATTTTGAGGTAGCCCGTGAGCCCCTCTACAGAAATGCCGCCGGCTTCTTCTCCCTGCCAGCTCCGGTTTGCTTACTGGAATTCTGGTAAGTTGCCGGCTCTTCTAAGTCCAATTTATCCATGTAGTTGTTGCCTTGTGTTGATTGGGTTTCTACTTTTGAATTGCCCCTTTGCTGTCCGAAACTTGCTGGAAGTAGGGGATGAGTTGGCAGCCATTAAATGCGTTTTGTTGTTTAAATTATGTGGAAATTACTTGAATTACCTGCTGTGATGTTTTGTGTGAAAATCTCGTGTGTGTGAATTGTGATTTGCCAAAGTTATGCTCTCCCGATGCTGCCGTGAAAAATGGGAAAATTTTGGTAGATTAAGTTATGTTTTCAAGCTTGGTTTAAGTGTAAATTAGCTTGAATTGGGTTGTGGTGATTTTGGAGAAAAACCCCGTGAATTAGCTATGTTTTGCCAATTTTGGGAGTTGAAGTTACGGGTACTGTTCATAGGTACTGTTCATAGGCACTGTTCACACACCGAGGGTCAACGATTAACGGGGATTTAAATGATTAGTTTGTGATATAAGAATAAATGTGGAGATGTTCGGTTATGTGGAGATTGATAGAAATAGCACCGTGATTAGGGGTAGTGCTAATGATGATTTCACTGTGAATTTGTGGTGGTGCGGTATTAACTTTGGAATATTGTGATTAGGTTTTGATCGTTTTGCCACCGCAGCACTTGGGTTAGCCTTCTGTTCTGTGCAAGTGAGGTAAGTAAATCATGGTAAAGCCTTTCGATTTTAAAGCATGTTTTAAACTGTTTTTGAGATGGTGGCAAGGTTTAAATTGATTTTAAATTGATTTTATCAGCATCTGAATGTGATTAAATTGAAATGGAAATTGTGATGGTTTTTATGAGAATTTCATTGTTTTCTGGAATTGAGCATGATTGGAATGAAATTGTTTTCGTTGCATTGAGTAGAGCATGCCTTTTTGGAAATTGACTGAACTGTTTTGATGAATTGAGAGTTTTTGTAAATTCTGAGTTTTCTGTTAAATCCATGCTCACATGGAGATTTTCCGGTTGTTTCTGAAATTGGAGATTGATTGTCCTGATGATCTGAAAGTGATTGGTGAATTATGTTTTTCTGTTAACTTCAACCTGTTTTGTCTCCGATATGGTCATGTTATTCTGTTGCCCGCTAGTGGGAGTTATAAACGCTAGCACATGTCGACATGTTACTGATAGAACCGGTTCGTTTCTGTTATCCTGCTAATGGGATTAAACACTAGCAATTTCTGTTGCCTGCCAGTGGGAGTTTTAAACACTGGCCATGACCTATAGAGGAGACGTCTATTTCATGCCCGTACTGTATCTGTTTTCATGATTACACGGGTTGGCATGCTATGAGTTTAATTAACGGGTTGACATGAGACGTTTTGTTATTGAACTGAATCTGATCTTACATTGACGGTTTGTCATTGAATGCTTTGCAAGTGAACTGAATCTGATTTTGTCATTGAGTGATTTGTTATGCTAAACTGGTTTATCTGGCATGCTTAAAAGTTTTACCCAAGGGCTATCCATATTTACTTACTGAGTTTATCTAATAGTTTTTCCTTGTCCACCATTTCAGGAAGTGAAACCGAGGACGGGGAAACCACGGGAAGTGACGAGTTAGAAGGCTAGCCATTTCGAGATTGATATAGATTTTAGAAATAAATCATGTTTTGTAAGATAGATTTTACCTTGTGATTTTAAGTTTAAGTCATGTTGGACATAGAATTATTGAAATATCTGATTTTAAGTTATTGGATTGTTAGATGTGAATTGGATAAGTTCCGAGCCTTATGCATTTGTGGGATCTTCTCACGAGTGCACGGCGTCTGTCGCGCCTTGAATTCGGGTTTTGGGGCGTGACACGCCGTCTGTGGGAAACCGAATTGAAAGCTTTATTGTTGCTCTTTCATCATGGTTCACAGTCGATCAGTCCGAGCTAGCAATTCATCTCTGCCTCTTGGGCAAAGTCAACCCCCCAACAACCTTCCACCTCTGATCCCACCTCAACTCCCACCTCAGCCTCCTCCTCAGGTCCCAGCTAGGTTCTCTCTTGTTGATCATGCAAAAGGAGGAGATGAAAATCAACCACACAATTCGGCTCACAACTTAGCCTCTACTGCTAACCAAGACGTAGTTGCAGCTCAGCTCGCTGCCATGCAACAACAGTTTGGTGTCTTTCGGCTAGTGCTGGCTCAACTATTAGCCCGGAACAATCCTGGTGATCCACTCATTAACCTACTTAATCCCGCTCCATAACCCCCAGCTCTGCAACAAAATCCTGAGCCAGTTCAGCATGCTCTTGCTATTAGCGAATCTTAGGGCCAATCTCACATTGCACCAGTTTAGCAACCCCTTCATGATGATGTCACTCGACGTCTAGATAGCTTAAAAAAGCTAGTGGCTGAACAGCGAGGTGCCCCACCTCCACACCATGTTGCTGACTCCATACCTCACCCTCTGAACACCAACATTACATTGGAACCCTACCACGCTGGCTTCAAGATACCACAACTTGAAACTTATGACGGGATGAAGGACCCCAATGATCATCTACATGCTTTCTATTCTTATATGCAAGCCCAAAACGCCTTTAATGCGTTGATGTGCAAAATCTTTCCCTCTACTCTCCGAGGCAATGCTCGAACTTGGTACTACAGTCTACCTCCGAGGTCAATCAGCTCTTATACAGAAATGGCATCTGCTTTTGCCACAAAGTTTTCCAATCGAAGGTTGATTAGGAAAACCACCTCTGAGCTGATGCGAGTTAGGCAACGGGACAGAGAGTCTTTGAAGAATTTTATGAGCAGATTCAATGATGCAGTACTGGAGGTTAGCTCTTTCGACCAGGCTGTGGGAATTACAGTTGTGATCTCAAGACTTAGCCATGAGAGATTCAGAGATAGTTTGCTCAAACATCCTGCCACCACCTTCAGCGAGGTACATGATAAATCATTGAAATTCATAACTGTTGAAGAATATGCCTTGTTGCAGAAACCAACCCTTTCTAAGAACCAACACCCCGAATGGAGAAATGACAATCCGAGCAGGAAAAGGATGAGGATGGTTCAGAATCGAGGTCCGATGCCGACCTCTACACCGAGATTCGGAGCGCCGAACTTTACTCCCCCGTAACCATTTGCAGGTAAACCTCCAGTTAATTGAAATCCTTTTAATATGCCGAGATCACAGATTTTTATGCAGATCAAGAATAAGATGGATTTAAGGCGTCTTGGTCCAATGAAGACCACTGCTACTAGCGAGATCATACCAGATATTGTGACTATCATCAAGATCACGGCCATACTACAGAGCAATGCAACAGCTTAAAGTCCGAACTGGAAAGTCTAGCGCAGAAGGGAATGCTGAATGAGTACGTTCAGAGAGTTGAACAGCCGAAGTTCGTCCGAGAACAAAGGCCATAGCCTCAAGGAGTCCGCAATCCCCCAAATAGGCAAGGCATGGGATATCAGTAAGCCCCACCTCCACTCCCACCACCAGCTAGAATCATACACATGATTACGGGAGGCCTAGAAGCCAGTGGACTGGGCTCTAAATAGTGAAAGCTATATGTCAGAGAGGTCAAGCATCAAAACCGGGCTCAGAAACGGAAGTTTAATGACGCTAACTGGAAAAGTCAACCCGTTACTTTCACATCTGCTGATTTCGACACAGTTGTTACACCCCACAATGATCCTTTGGTCACATCTGTCATGATTAACAACTGTGAAGTACAACGTGTCCTCGTTGATATTGGGAGTGCACCAGATATCATGTACTTCCACTGTTTCGAGGGTCTTGGACTGGATCCAGCATTGTTGCAGAAATATGATGGTCCCATCTATGGTTTCAATAACCAGCCAGCTCCAGTTGAAGGTGTCCTAACCATGAATGTTGCATTTGGGAGTGGTTGAACCTATGTGACTCCTTCCATCCGGTTTCTAGTAGTCAAGATGGCGTCCTCCTTCAACGTTGTTATTGGCCGACCCACGCTGATTGAAATCCGAGCTGTGGTTTCCCAATCTCACCTTTGCATGAAGTTCCCCACTCCTATAGGCATAGTAACACTACGAGGTAACCAGGAGGTGGCTAGACATTGCTATATCACCTCGGTAACACAACCTAAGAAGTGCAAAGATTAGATACTTGAACCCGTCCCCCCATAGATTTTTGACAATCAACAAGTCATGGGTGTTGAGATCGTAGATAACCGACCGAAAGATGAAACCAAAGCTGCTCCAGTTGAGGATGTTGAAGAAGTGCACATTGATGACAGAGATCCGAGCCAAAAAATGCAAATTGGAACTAAGTTGAACCCGGGGGAAAAAGCAGAGCTAATAGCTTTCCTTCGGGCCAACAAAGATGTTTTTGCATGGATTTCAGCAGATATGCCGAGAATTCCCACTTTGGTTTCTCAACATAAACTTAGCACTAATCCACTCAAGAAACCAGTAGCCCAAAAGTGGCGCCTCTTTGGAGGGGAGAGGTTACAGGTCATTAAAGAAGAAGTTGAGAAACTTCTACAAGCTGGCTTTGTCAGGAGGGTCGATTATTGTGAATGGGTCACCAATCCTGTGCTGGTGAAAAAGCAAACGATAAATGGCGGATGTGCATCGATTACACTAACCTCAACGACGTATGTCCAAAAGACTGTTACCCAATGCCAAACATTGACAAGCTGGTTGAGGCAGCTTCTGGAAACGAGAGATTAAGTCTCTTGGATGCATACTCTGGCTACCACCAAGTTCCAATGGTTCTTGAGGATGCAGATAAAACCTCGTTCTATGCTGACGATAAAATCTATTGTTATGTAATGATGCCCTTCAGCTTGAAGAACGCAGGTGCCACTTACTAGAAGATGGTTACCATCGTATTCCGAGCTCAAATAGGCCATAATCTGGAGGTATATGCTGATGATATAGTGGTAAAAAGTTTGAAAGTTGGAGATCACTTAACTGACCCCAAGGAAACGTTCAACAACCTCAGAAAGAACAGGATGAGGTTAAACCCAACAAAGTGTATTTTCGAGGTAAAGTCGAGAAAATTTCTATGCTTCATGGTGTCCAGAAGGGGGATTGAGGTCAACCCTGAGAAGATCAAAGTAGTAGCTGAGATGGAACCACCAAATTCAGTGAAAGATGTGCAAAGGTTGACGGGGAGAGTAGCAGCTCTTCATAGATTCATTTCGAAATCAATAGATAAATGCTTGCCGTTCTTCAAGATCATGAGATTGGCAGCTCAGAAGGATGAATCTGGCAAGCAAAAGAAGTTTGCATGGAATTCAGAATGTCAAGCTGCATTTGACGAGCTGAAGTCTTATCTTAGCTCACCTCCCTTGCTGACAAAGGCTAATGATGGAGAAATCCTTTACTTGTACCTCGGGATATCAGATGAGGCCATCAGTTCTGTGTTAGTAAAGGAAGAGGGAAAGCAACAGAAACTAGTTTATTACATCAGTAGCGTGTTACGTGGAGCTGAAGTCAGATATTCCATTGCTTAGAAAGTAGCCTTAGCAGTTGTCACTTCGGCCAGGAAACTGAGACCGTATTTCCAGTCACATCCAATCATCGTCCTTATAGACCAACCTCTTCGACAGATTCTGCAAAAGCCAGAGTGCTCTGGAAGATTGATTAAGTGGGCAGTAGAACTGGGGGAATTCGAAATAACATTTTAACAGAGATCTGCAATCCAAGCTCAAGCACTGGCAGATTTTATTGTAGAGTGCACTCCGGGTCATTCAACCCCCAATCCAGAACCAAACAACTGGACCTTATATCTTGATGGGGCATCTAGTAGCAAGGGTTCAAGAGTTGGTGCTCTCTTGATTGGCCCAGATGGATACCGAGGTGAACATGCCTTGAAATTTAACTTCGTTGCAACAAACAACATGGCTGAGTATGAAGCTTTGCTGCTTGGTCTACAACTAGCATTGGAGTTGAAAATCAACTCAATCCAAGTATACAGTGACTCCCAGCTGGTGGTGAATCAAACCAACTCGATCTGTGAAGTCATTGATCCTGTGATGGTGAAATATGTAGCCCTGGTGGCTGAGCTGAAATGCAAATTCCAGAAATTCTATCTAAGTAAAATTCCACGAACTGAGAACGAACATGCATATTCACTCTCAAAATTTGCCTCTGATAGCTCCTCAAGTTCCAGATCAATTTTTGTGGAAGTTTTAGATGAACTAAGCTTCGTGAAGCCACGGATAATGGAGATCAGCACAAATCCGGACACGCCGAGTTAGACTGACTCAATTATTTCCTTTTTACGAGATGGGATAGTACCTGCGGACAAGCAGGAGGCAATGAAGTTGAGAAAGAAAGCATCTCGGTATGCACTCATTATTGGGGTCCTCTATAAGAGATCTCTTTCACTCCCTCTTCTATGGTGTTTGAATCCTTATGAAGCTGAATATGCACTTCGGGAGGTACGTGAAGGTGTTTGCGGGAGCCACGTTGGTGCTAGAACTCTGGCTCACAAAGTCTTAAGGCAGGGATATTATTGGCCAAACATGTATAAGGATGCCACTCACTTTGTTCAGAGATGCCCGAAGTGCCAATTCTTTGCACATCTGACTCACCAACCAGCAAAGGATCTCACAAACTTGGTAGCACCATGGCCAT
This sequence comes from Rubroshorea leprosula, assembly GCA_020521535.1. Lineage (NCBI taxonomy): Eukaryota > Viridiplantae > Streptophyta > Magnoliopsida > Malvales > Dipterocarpaceae > Rubroshorea > Rubroshorea leprosula. The sequence continues at coordinate 29,964 of BPVZ01000111.1, forward strand.
TCGCTCAGTGGGGGCTGGATCTTCTAGGCCCATTCGTGAAAGGGGTTGGTGGTGTAACCCATCTGATCATTGGCGTGGATTATTTCACAAAATGGGTTGAAGCTCGGCCATTATCCAGTCTTACATCCAAGAAGGTCGAAGACTTTGTTTTCAGTTCGATCATCTACAGATATGGGATCTCGAATCAGATTGTGGCTGATAATGGAACACAATTCAACTGCACTTCTTTCCGAGATTTTTGTTCCAGCTACGGGATTAAGTTGTAGTTCACCTCGGTTTACCATCCGGAGTCCAATGGTATGGTAGAGTCTGTTAATAAATGCATTCTAGAAGGAATAAAACCGAGGTTGGAGCAGCACAAGGCCAAGTGGGCAGACGAGCTCAACAACATCTTTTGGGCATACAGAACAACGAGCCGAACTGCTACAGGTACTATTTCCAACCCAAGTTCCTTTCATTTTCATTCTATTCCCCTCTTTCACCTAAAATTCTATCGTAGATCAAATATGCATAATATATAAAGCATATTCTAAAGCATATAATTACATCAAATAGGTGAAACACCCTACCACCTGGCCTTTGGTACCGAAGCAGTCATTCCTGTTGAAATAGGAGTCCCAAGCTTCTGGGTCACCCATTTCGATGAAGGGACAGCTGCTTTGGGAAAACCTTGATTTACTTGCCGAAGTCAAGGAAGAAGCACGGCTTCGGACTCTTGTATACAAGCAGAAACTAGCCAACTTCTACAATAAACGAGTCCACCCTCAAACATTCAAAGTAGGAGACCTTGTTCTCAGAAAAGATGGCCTAACAGGGTTTGAAACTCGTTTTGGCAAACTCGCCCCAAATTGGGAAGGCCCTTATACCGTGGCCGAGGTGCCACATCCTGGTGCCTATGTCCTCCAAGACGCTGAAGGAAAGAGAGTTCCTAGAGTCTGGAATGTCAATAACTTGAAGAAATTTTACCCCTAATAAAAGTCTTTCAAGAGATCTATGTCTTACAGTTCTTACTTCATGATTGTTGAGATTCATTTTACCTCTTATTCTATGTATCCGAGGTCAATTAGTCCATTCATTCCTTGAACCTCACTTCTGATTAATAAATGTCACTTCACATATAAAGTGCGTTATTTCCTTTTAATTCATTTGTAGTAATGCACTTGTTCTTAATTTACCTGAAGTGATTTACTTCTTCTTAATTCGTCTGAAGTGACTTACTCCCCTTTGATTCATTTCTGAAGTGGTTAGCTTTCTTTCAAATCACGTCTCAAATAATCTCAGTTCTTTTATTAATAAAAAATAACACAAATATAAAGCAAACATAAACAAACACATGATTTCAAAACTGAATTGTCATTTAAGTAACAACGGTATTACAAATTGTTTAAATGTTTTTACAAAAATCAAAAAACAAAAATTATTTCTCTGCTGGCGGAGGTGGTTGTGTTGGCTGCTGCTCGTCTGGCAGAGGAGGCTGCTCATCGTCAGAAGGAACTGGATGAATTTTCACTTCTGGAACTAGTTGGCTCTCATCCATTTCAGTTCCTTCCACTCCTGCCTCCACTTCGTCTTCCTCTACCTCTGCCCCTTCTTCCTCCACTGCCACGAACTCGAAGTCGAACTGTGGAGGGAAAACAGCACATCCGTCTACATCAAGCTCCCACCTCAGTTTGATCTGAGGACGGAAGTCTGCTGACATGCTCTCACCGTCCTCTTCCACTCATTCTTCTTGCTCTCCGAAGGTGATCTTTGTAATATCCACTTCGGGATATTTAGCCTTCACCTTCTTTCTGCAGTCCGTGAAGGCAATGATGGCAGTGGGCAGCCGGTACAAGTTGACGATGTTGTCAAATGAACTGGAGCTGATGAAGTTGCTGATGTGCTCCTTCATCCCATTGTGCACCAACACCTGCACATTCTCCTTCAGCTCCATGAACACATCCTTCATCAGCGCTATTTCTTTCGCCTGAGCCTCACGCTCGCTTTCGGAGGTCCTTCATTTGCTCTCCTCAAAGACGAGCTTGGTGCTTAGGGAAGCCCTCTCCTGCTCCAGCTGTTTCACAGTTGGAACCACCTCGTTCAGCGCCTCTTGCAGGTCTTTGTTCTTCTTCTCCAGCTCCTCCTTCTCTTTCTACAGCTGGTCACACTGCCTCTGCAAGAGGGAGCGCTTCTTCACGCTATCCATGAACTTTGGGCTAGACCATTCACCTAGCTCGCGCTCTGCAAATCAAAGCAGAAGTTAAGAGACAAAGAAGAGAAGAAGAAAAATATTAAACAAATAGCACCAATACCTGCAAATAACTTCACATACCTTTAAAACGTGCTTCACCACTGAAGCCCCACAATACCTCAGAGCCTCATCCCGCGCGTTGCGTTTGTCCACTTCGGGGAAGGTGGTGTTGATGAACCACCTAGCCCCCCATCATGTTCTTCGCCTCGAACAGGCTTCTTTGGAATGCCATTGGGGGATCAGGGCCCTTCCCCTTACCGGGAGCTCGTACCTCAACCCCCTCCTCCAACTGTCTGAGCTTAGGGTCCAGCTCAACAGGAAGAGGCTGAGGTACGAACTGGGGAACCTCGCTCCCCCTCTCCTCCTCCTCCACCACCTTCTTCTTCTTCTGTAGTGCCTTCCTCTCCTCCCAACCCTTCCTCTTCAATTGTGGCACCTCCTCCTCCACCTCAGCTGAAATGGTGGGCACTACCTTCTTCCCAGCCCTCCCCTCATCCACTTGCTTGGTTGAAGTCTTTGACTTCTTCCTTGGCTTCTTGGGGATGGTCACTCCTCTAACAGTGTTCAAAAACTGATCCATTTCAGCTGCAAAACAAGAAAACACAATATCAATCACAGTTCTATATTCTACATTCAATACTACAATGCAAAATTAAACCAACCTTCACTTAAAGCGCTTGGCCCATAGAGCTCAACAGCTTCTATGCATTGTGCGTTGGTGAGGTCCATAATGTTCAGTAAATCCCCCCTCTTCCTCACCAACTTTCTCACTTGTTCCTCCTCATCCTCATTTAAACTAAACCTATTTTGGTTGGCTCTTTTAGCCTTCCAGGATGCTAACTCCCTCACCTTGGTATCCCCCCTCTCCCACTCCGTATCATCTACAAAAAAGAAATTTTCCTTCCATCCTTTAATGGATGAAGGACCCGCAGTAAATAAAGACCTACTCTCCTTACTAGCTACCCTAGGGGTGAAATAATACCACCCCTTATCCCTCTTACTACCCCCTTTAAAACAAAAAGGTACTTAAACATATTTACGATTGGCACATTAATCCCCTGAGCTCAACAATAGACTAAAAATCCTATTATTACCCTCATAGCGTTGGGGACTAATTGTGTCAACCCTATGTTATAATCTAATAGCAAACCTACTAGTAGCTTAGGAATTGGAAACCTCAGCCCCGCTATCAAATAGTGGGCGTACACAGGCATCCAATGATCCCGAGGTGCAGAACATGCCCTTTCCTCCACCCCAACTGGTCTAACTAACACTCAGGAAGAGATCTCGTAATTCTCAACTAAATGACCCAGGCTATCCCTAGTCTTGAGTTCAAACCTATACTGCTTCACCTCCTCCACTATCTCTGCATTCACATCATAATCTCCCTCTCTCATACCCTCTACTTCTACCACAGTGATGGGTATGCTATCCCTTCCCACCCCCACCACCTCATTCCCCCTAACCCCCACCACCTCATCCTCCCCAACCTCCACCACCTTATCTCCTCTCACCCCCTCCACTGTTTTCTCCGAACTAGATGGAGATGGACTACTCTCCGAGTCCATGCTCCCATAGTCCAGGGGCATCACCTCACTCCCTACTATACTTACTGTTTCTTTTGAAGACATTTTCTCCAACTCTGCACGAAGTAGGGGGGAGGAATAAGTCAGGATCCCTTTAAAAAAAAAAAAAAAAACCCCTCTGTTGCACATTCAAAATC
>BPVZ01000111.1:34016-49121 GCA_020521535.1 Rubroshorea leprosula
CAGTAATTCCTTTATGACCGAAGTGAAGGATAAATCCAAAGCTTCCCGCTCAAATAGCTGCATGACAGTGACAATGAGCATGCCCGCACCTGATTTCTTATGATGAGCTGCATAGCAGTTATGGCGGACATCCTTGCATCTGAATACCTCTCAAATTCCCGGTCCTGGAATAATCGTCTAGATGGACACGTCAGGCTCCGATTATCTTGCTTGGCATGCCACGTGGGTTCCTCATTGGATCCTATAAATACCCCCCACGGGCCACGTCAAAAGGTAATTGAAACCAACCCTAAGCTCTTTTTATCTTCGCTCTAAAGGTAGCCCCGATTATTGCTGACTTAAGCATCAGAGTGTCTACCCCGAGTTCCACCTCGGGGCTTTGCAGGTCATTCCGGAGTGCCGACGCAGACTGAAGAAGGACTTCTGGTTTGGTGCAATTACAGTAACTTCAGCTATATCAGTGACAAAAATATATTTTAATCAATTTACATGTCAATCTTGTTGAAATTTGTCTCTTTGTTATTCTTTTATAATTTTTTAACTTATATATTTTAATATTAAAATAAATTCTCTCATACACTTTTTAATTAAAATAAATTAATTCAAATTTAATTGATGATGTCATAATATCTACATTTTCGTGAAATACATTGCGGGGCTTGATGATTTTATACCTGTAGAGCCTTTTTTATGACATAGATGATGGCATTGCAACACAATTGGGCACTTTTAATCTGACATGGCAAAATAATAGCTAACATGAACTCAAATGGTGGGAAAATGCCCAAAAGAGAATAAAGGTTTTTCTCTTCTTCCTCCTATCTTCCTCGTAACTGCCTCTCCATCTTCATGCCTAGTTTGTTTCTTTCTTCTTCTTTTTTTTTATTTTTTCCAAAGTCTTCATTCCTAGGTTTTCTCTTGGTCTTCTATGCTGAAGATCACCACAAAGAATCCAATCCTGACTTCCACCACCGTCAACAACTTCTCTTCTTCTCTAGCTATGGTGAGAATCATTAGGGTGGACTTAAGTCTAGTAAAGACTTTGGAGGGTTGAATGGGGCTTGAAGTAAACCTTGAAATCTTTGGAGAAGACGAGTCCATTGGTGATCATCGATGCTTTTGCCTAATTCTACACTGAAGTCTGCTCCCTGTGTTCCATACTTAAAACAATAGCCACTCAATTCAATTCTAATAAAGTTAGGGTTTCATACTTATACAAGTGTTATAAGTGTTATAATGACTAAACTACCCACATATACATATATTATCATTCCCCCGCAAGTTGAGCAAGATTACATAGCATGCTCAAATTGGAACGTTAAGAACAAAATGCTAATGCCAACAAAGACTTTGTAAGAATATCTACACACTGTAATGTGGAAGGAACATGTTGAAGAAGGATAAGGCTAGAAACCACCTTCTCACGCACAAAGTGAATATCAATTTCAATATGCTTGGTTCTTTGATGCTAAATGGGATTAAGAGTCATGTAAAGAGCACTAATATTATAAAAAAGAACAAGAGGCAGAGAAGAAAGGAAGACAAACAATTCAGCCAATAATTACCTCACCTAAAGAACTTTAGCAACTGTATTAGCAAGAGACCTATACTTAGCTTCAACATTGAAACGAGTGATCGTGTGTTGCTTTTTAGATGACCAAGAAACCAAAGAGCGACTAAAGAACAAACAATATCCAAAAGTAAAATGTCGAGTATCCAAACAACCAACCCAATTGGCATTCGTAAAAATACTAAGAGAAGGAAAAGAATCATGAAATAAATAAAGGCCATGATGCATAGTACCTTTCATTTATCTCAAAATGCATTTAATTGCAAAAAAATGATTCTCAGTAGGTGCATGCATAAACGAATATACCAAATTCACAACAAAAGCAATATCAAGCCGAGTAAAAGTTAAATAATGCAAGGCTCTAACGATATTATGATAAAGCCAAGCATTCGAACAAGGAAGGCTGTCCATAGCATAGAGTTTGTGCTTTGGTGTCAAAGGCATAGGGGATAGATTTGCAATCAACCATGCCACTTCTAACCAACAAATCACCAATATATTTAGCTTGAGAAAGAAATAAACCATCTAAATTAAAATGAGTAGAAATACCCAAAAAGTAGCTAAGGCACCCCAAATCTATCATTAAGAACTCAGTCTTCAACATAGAGATAATGTAATGTAAAAGTGACATTGTAGAAGCAGTGAGTATAATAACATCCAGATAAAGCAAAAGAATACCCATGGAGCTAGAAGAATGAAACACAAACATAAAGTAGTCAAATAAAGCCTATACAAATTCATGTGAAAGTAAGAAGGCTTTAAAGTGCTGAAACCAAGCATGAGGAGCTTGTTTGAGACTATAAATTGCTCAATGCAACAAGTAGACATGATCCGGATAATGCTGATTAATAAACCTAAGAGGTTGATGCATACAAATAGGTTCAGACAAATTACCATTCAAGAAAGCATTCAAGAAAGCATTCTTGACATCTAATTTATGATCAGGCCAAGAATAGGTTACTGCAAGGGAAAATATCATTTGAATTGTTATTGGCTTCATAATAGGCTAAAAGTCTCATCATGGTCTACTCCAAGTTGCTGTGTATAGCCTTGAGCACAAGATAAGCCTTATATCTCTCAAGTGTACCATTCGCACGAGTTTTAATTTTGTAAACCTACTTTGAACCAACAACATTGACATTAGTAGGCTGTGGAATAAGAATCCAAGTGTTGTTTCAAAGAAGAGTAGAGCACTTGTCTGCCATGGCCTTTCTCCATTATGTACAATTTTGTGCCTGATAAAAGGATCAAGGCTCATGCATGTCAATTGTGGAAGCAACCATAGATGGTGAGACCTTAGCTTTCCTTATACCATCTTGAGACCTAGTCATCATAAGATGGGTCTAGTGAGAAACTTGTTGAGAAATAAAACTAGAAAAAGTTGTTTCAGTAACATTATAAGAAATAGTAGGGGAAAGGTCTTACAATTGGACATGCTTGGAAGGCAAGACATCTGGAATCACAATAGATGCAAGCATAAATATGTCTTGGATAACAAAAGTTGGCAGGAGCCATTTAGCACTGTCGATAAGAAGATTTGTTGGTTGTTGGACAGGTTGTGGTGGGGAAGTAGACATATTAGTAGGCAAAATTTATGGTTTGAAAATATTAATTAGATGAATAGCAACATGAAGTGCTTCCACCCTAAATTTACTAGGCAATTTCCCTTAAAATAATAATGAATGAACCATATTAATAATAGTTTGATTCATTCTCTTAGCTCTCCCATTTTGTTGAGGAGTTGAGGGACATGAAGAGCAAAGATAGATAACATAGGTTTGAAAATAAGTAGCAAATTGAGAGTTATCAAATTGACAACCATTGTGACATTGGAATGCTTTAATTCGAGCACCAAATTGAGTAAAGATATAAGCAAAAAAATGAAGAAAGCACTGAAAAGCTTTAGGTTTAGAGTGTAATGGATACACCTATAAATAATGACTATAATCATCCAAAAATAATAAATAATAATTAAAACCAATAAAAGATTCAACAGGAGAGGTTGATACATCTGATGTATCAAATCAAAAGGTGTTGAAGCAATAAACATAAACTTTGAAAAGAAAGATGCACATGTTTTCCTAATTGAAAAGAATGATAATAGATCGAAAGGCAACCTCTTATTAATAAAGATGAAACCTCACTTGATGAGATAACCTAGAGACTTAGACCCTAGATGCCCAAGACAAAGATGCCACAAATAAGAAGACATGGTAGTAGTAGAAAACATAGCCTAAAGATAAGAAGACACATTGGGCCAAGAGTATAATCCCCTTGGAATATTGCAGCAATAAAGAATGATCTTCATCTTGTTGTCCTCAACATAAAAACTAGAGGAATCAAAATCAATACTACAATCATTGTCTTTAGCAAGCTAATGAATAGAAACTAAATTTTTTTTGTAATGTATGGAGAGATAAGAACATTATTAAGATAGAATGGATGATTTGTAAAAGAAAATACTACACTACCAGAATGAGTAATAGGAAGCAATTGACCATTGCCAAATTGTGTAGAATAAAACCAAAAATAAATAAAGGAGTCAAAAAGATTACCAGGATTACCAGTAACATGTGTCACGGCACCACTGTCTTTATGCCAAGTAGAATTTGAAAGTGATGGTGGATATGCAGATGCAGTAAAGAAAGTCTGATGGGTACTAGGTAAGGATTGAACCAAGTAAGGACACTTCTTGGCTTAATAACTGGACTGACCACACCATTGGCAAGTAATAGTAGTTGAAATAGTAGACTGTGTTGACAAAAATGGACGTAGACCAGTATTGATAAGACTATAGGGTGAAGACATTTGAAAGTTGGCAAAAGCACCATGATGTGGATAAGAACCACATCCAAAATTAGAGGTAAAGAACCACGACCATATTTGCCATCATGAGAACCCCTTTACCTTCACGATAGAAGCCCGTACCATTTCCTCTTAAAAAACCAATAAAATCAGGCTTTGTATGAACATCAACAACATTAATGAAAAAAGGTGATAAACCTGGAAACTAAACTTGTGAAGAACTAGAAACTCCAGCTAACAATACTTGCTGAGTACCCTAGACAATTGAAGGTAGAGAACCAATGGCCTTTCCATGCTAAATATTGGCTTCCTCAATTAAAAGTAAAGAATGAAGCTTTAAGAAAGTATGAAAAGGCACTCATTGAGGTATGGTTCCTTTAGTTATAGTATAATCTGAATCAAGAATGCTAAGAGTTTGAAAAACAATATCATAATTTGCCTTAGCATGTCCAATTCCATATAACTTATCAGTTATATATCCTTTACATGCTGCAAGTAACTCATGATGATTTGCCCTTGTTGTTTACGAATGGAAGAACACTCTTGTTGAAGAAATAGTGCCCTTGCAACCAATTGATTTTGGTAGGTGGTGTGAATATCATCCCATGCCTCTTTCACAGAATTAGAGTGTCTAGGCTGTATGATCATCTTCAGTACATCTGAAGATATAGTTGCTTGCATCCATGACAATATATGATAGTTAATTTGTGTCCAAGCTTCAAATGCAGGACTCCTAGGTAAAGGACAATGATCTGTGCCATTTATATGCCCAAAGACGCCCTTACTTTTTACAATAGGAATCATTCACTCATGCCAAACTACAAAATTATCATGATTCAAAGTTTCTAGAACAAGATGTTGAATGTTAAAAACAGTGAAGATTGGGTGTGAGAAGAAATTAGACTCTAAGGAAGAAGACACAATACTTGTGGGAGAAATAGAAATAGGGAGAATAAGAAAATTAGAAAAAGTAGAGGAAAAAAAGGATTGGTAGGGGAAATAGAAATAGGAATGGAGGGAATAGGAGAAGAAATAGATCAGTAGACATGATGACTTAGAAAAAGAAGAAAAATCAAACGAAAACCCTAAGAATAAGTTTTAGTGCCACATGGAGGCTTTGATACCATGAAAACAATAGCTGCTCAATTTAATTCCAAGAAAGTGAGGGTTACATACTTATACATGTGTTATATGTGCTGTAATGACTAAACTACCCACATATACATACATATACTATCACATGCTCCAACAATTGTAAGTGAACAACCGAAAATTCTAAGAAAACCCATAAAAAAATTACAAGCCATAGATCATAAAAATGATTTCATTCTTCTCTTTGATCAAAATCTCTTTAGCATCCTCAATCTCCCTCTTGCTCTTCCTTGAATTTTTATAACTATGTTCTTTCCAATTTGTACCCCCACCAATGTTATGATCTCAACCTTTTTTTCTTTAGCTATTCTTTTATCCTATTTGAATTGCTGCCGTTCCAATTATTTTGGATCCTTTCCTTTTGCTCTTCTGCAAATCTCCCATTTGGGATTTTAGGGTTTATTGTGGACAAAAAACTACAAGAGGAAGATGGAGCAAAATGTTGGGTTACTGTTATGGGATTAATAACTTAAAATTTCATTTATTAAAAGTCTATTGAATTAATTGGTAAATTAAACTTGTAACTATAAGTCATATAGATGTATAGATGTGAGTAGATGGGCAAAATAGTAAACAAAAATTAAATTAAAACTTGTTAGGTGTATTTAATATTTTAATAATGATAAAATTTGAGGTATAGCAATGTCAGACTATTTCCCACCCTCTCATCCTCCAAATCATACCTGTTTTAAAAAAATAAAATTTATTCACATCTATATGCATCAGGCCTTATAAACTAGTTAATTTGTGTATTCAACACCTTAACTAGTATCAAAGTTTAAACTCTGATAATACCATGTAAATATCCCTTTTCCCTACCTAAATTGTAACTATTAAAAAAAAATCTAGTCGCGTCTATGTGGAAAAGGTCAAAAGGTATCTCTAATATCTATGACTATTAAAATATCAAATTTGCACCGCATCAGCTAAAACAGGTTCAAAGATTGCTATGTCACCTTAAAGATAACAACAGGTCAATGGGTTTAACAATATGTTAATGTTTGCTTACATCATCAATTAAATTTAACCTGATTTATTTCAAATGAAAAATATGTGGATGATTTATCTTAATATTAAAATATATGAATTAAAAAATTATAAAAAATAATAGAGAGGTGAATTTAATAAGGTCCAAAAATATATGGATTAAAATACCCTTTTGGCCTTAAATCAAAAACTCATTAAAAAAAAAAACTCTTCCAATTAATTTCTATCTATTTTATTTAGATTATTTTCAGTATTAACTCAGATAAAAATTAGTAAAAAAAAAAATGAGAAACGAAAAGGGAAGGAAAGGAAAAGTAGGTGGCTATCTCATATATTTAGACAAGACACACTTTAATAAAACCTCGTAGTAAAAAACTCTAAAATTCCCAAAGACAAAACAAAACTCCACCATACATAACATTGAAGCCCACCCATACAGACGCCATTAATCACAAATCCACTAGCTTGTCGCATACTTCCATGAGGAAATTACATTTAATTGAAGCTTAAGTAATCAATTAGTAAAAAAGATGGTGGTGCAAAGATTGGATTCTTGTCGACTTCTAAGCCCCTCTCCAACTACTACAACTGCATTGCTCAAGCCCTAAGAATTGCACTAGCAGCATACTAGCCACCGCCCGTGCACTACACTAGTGCCGCATTACCCTCAGCCCAAACGCTGAACTAGCACTGCACCAGCCTAAATGTTGAACCAACACCCTATAACTACAAGCCTTCACCCTAACTCAACCGACCATTGCATGGCTAAATACCCAAATCCACCTCCCAAGTATAGTGGAAGGGACGAATCCACCACCGAACAAAAAATGGGGACAAATTTACCCACAAAGTTTTTGACTTGGACAAATAACCCAATATTTGATGGGCCACATCAGCTGCCGTCATCTTCCCGTTAATGACATGCTTACTTAAACATTTAAACACAGTGGATGTTTTTTTGCCTTCATGAATGCTGAACTGGCCCATTCCCGCCCATTTTAATCCTACGTGGCAATTTTTCTCTGCTTTCCATTACACGTCAACTGGGCCCCACCTATAAAATTCCATAAAAATTCATTTTCGGCTAAAACCTAATTTTATCTATTTGATTGAAGATTAAAAATGGAAACGAAAAGCCTTATAAGCCTGTAAACTTGTAAACGAAAACCAATCCCAGGATTCTCCAATCTCAAGTCTCTCTACGGTAGTACTTAGAGAATCTCTTGATCGATAGTTGGAGGGGATATGACATTGCTTGGCAAATCTCAAGACTAAAATCGAAACAGGAAATTGAGTTAACAAGATAAAGGGCTTCGTTGATCAGGACAAAAGGACAATAAGTATTGCTTTTAGTCTTTTGGTATCTTTTTTCTGTATAGAAAGTTGTGGGTGGGTTAGGGGTTTTATAAAGTGCTTATATTTTGTAGGTTTGATTGTGGATTTGGGATGGGTAGTAGATTAATGTTGATGTTAATCTGTGGGCCACTCAAAAAGGTAATGCTTTTTTTTTTTGTCATGTTTTATTGAACAGCATGGCGGATGAATTCTAGGGAGTGTTGTGTTTTTTCCATGGTGGGACATTTGTTCCAGGACCACCAATTAAGTATAAAGCTGCTCAATGTATATCATTACCCTTTGACTGTGATAGGTTATATGTTGGTGTGATCATGGATACAATTGTTAGTTTTGGCTATGAAGATGTTATGATTAAGAATGTGTATTACACAACAATTGGAAGAAGTGTTATGAAATTGAAGTGTTTAGCTGGTGATGACAGTATTAGGGACATTTTGCGCATGGTGCATGCTGAGGGTTGTGTTGATATATATGTTGATCATGAGGTCAATTATGCCCAACTTGCTTTTCCACAATTATGTTGGGTTGATAACAATATAGTTGAGGAGGGAGGCATACATGAAGAAAGGGTTGGTGAAGAGGAAAGTGGACATGAAGAAAGGCTAGGTGACGGTATTGATGGTGAGGTTAGTGGGGAAGTAGATGAAGGTGACTTGGATATCATAACCCAAGAGTACCCTATTGGCAATAAGGGTAATACTGGGAATACAGTTGAGAAAGGTGAATGTAGTAAGCGTAATAGAGGTAATTGCGAAGAATCAGAGTTTGGGTCAACTGATGGTTATGTTGATGATTGGAGCTCGACAGATGATGAAGTAAAACCTCTGTAGTAGTGATAGAGATGATGAAGAGTTAATTGATGTGAAGAAATGTGCAAGGTCTATTAAGAGACCAACAGGAGGGTTAGAAGTTCCTAGTGGGCTTCAAACACCAAAAGGGGTCAAGTACAAGCATGTTGCAAAGAAGCCAACCCTTAGATCAACTCTTATAAAAAAGCCAACCCCTAGATCAACTCCTATAAAAAAGCCAACCAGTAGATCTACCCTTATAAAGAAGCTAGCCACTAGATCTACTTCAGTCTCTAGGGGTAAGAAGGTTGCATCATTAGATCTTGCTGAGTTGAGTAGGTTGAGGAAAGAGAAGGCAAAGCTTGCAGAAAAATGGTACAAAACACTACCTCATTGGAAGGAATGTCAAAAGGGAAAGGATTCAACACCAATTAAATAGAAGAAAGGAGATCCTCTACATCTTTCTAAAGGTATTCCTGTTGAGAATGATGTGTCTAAAAGTGACAATGATGGCAGAGACAATTACTATGAAAACAATGATGATGTTGGGAAGTTGAGGGATTCAACTACTGAGTTTGAAGAAGAAAATTTGTTTTTTTGTTTCATCTAATAAAGCAAGACAAAGGAGAGCTTCTAATGTGTACTTTAATCCTTCTTGGGATGTACCATTCTTTGAAGTGGTGTGAGATTTCAGAATGCAGCACAATTGAAGGAAGCAGTGAGAAAGTATTCTATGAGGAAAGGTTGTCCTTTACTCTATATAAGGAACGAGCCTAAGAGACGAAAGTTCATTTGGAAATCTAGTCTGTGTTGTTGGGAGATTTACGGTTCATTTGTCAATAAAGATAACAATTTCCAGGTAAAAACATACTAGTCTGAACATACATGTGTTAAAAATTCAAAAAACAAGATGATGACAACCGTGATGCTTCTTGAGTACTTTAAATCAAGAATTTATGCTACACCTTTCTTGAAATGCAAAGATATGATGATATATGCATACAATGAGTTGAGGGTTAGTATAAATTATAATAAATGTGTTAAAGCCAAGAAGATGGTATTGAAGGAGATGTAGGGGAGTTTTAAGGATGAGTATGTCATGATTCATGCATTTGGTGGGTATTTGAAGGAGGTCAATCCTAGAAACTTAGTTTTCATTAAAACTGAAGAAAATGATGCTAGTGAGTATGTTTGTTTGAAAGTTATCAAAGATGGTTAGAAGAATGGTTGTAGAGGAATCTTTGGAGTTGATGGTTGTTTTCTTAAGGAAATTTTTAAGGGTGTACTACTGTCTACTGTTGGTCGTGATGGAAATAACCAGATGTACCCAATTGCATGTGCTGTAGTCGAATCTGAGAACAATGATTCATGGACATGGTTCATGCAGAGGCTTGCATCTGATTTGGAGCTTGGAACTGGGCATGGTTATACAATGATATCTGACAAGCATTCAATATGTATTTTTATTATTTTGTATATTCATGATATTTTACTTGTTATGTTGTTAAATAACTTGATTTATTAAATTAATCTTGTAGGGAATTATCTATGCAAAGGCTGAGGTTTGGCCACTTATAAATCATAGATATTGTGCGAGACACCTATATTGCAACCTTGCAAAGACGCACAGAAGGGATGATATCAAACTGGCCTTTTGGATAGCTGCAAGGGCAGCATACCATATTGAATTTTTGGAGAAAATGGAGGAGTTGAGAGGAGTATCTGAGGAAGCTTATGATGAGATGATGGATTTGCCAAGAGGGTTTTGGTGCAAGGCATTCTTCGATGAAGATTGTAAGTGTGATGTGGTTGATAACAACATGTGTGAAACATTCAATTCATGGATTTTGGCTGCTAGGTGTAAAGCAATCATTTCTACGATTAGAACTTTCATTGACTAGTTGATGGAGAGATTCAGGGAAAAAAGATTGTTTGCAGAGACATGGCCAAATGATATTGCACCTAGAGTCATGAAAAAGATAAAGGAAAATACCATGAGGTCAATGTAGTGCTATGGCAAGTGGAATGGGGACCCTTCATTTGTTGTGTGTGATACTACTTCTAATGTAACACATGTCATTGATTTCATAGCAAAAAATTGTTCAAGTAAAGAATGAAATTTAATTGGAATTCCTTACCCCTGTGTCTTGGCAATTGTTAGGTACATGAATTGGAATTATGAAGATTTTGTTCATGAGCACTATAAGATGGAAAAGTATGTGCAAGCTTATAGGACTGTGTTGAAGTACCTTAAAGGCAATGAGATCTTGAAGAGAAGACCAAAAGGAGGTTGTTTACCACCAGTGTTGAGAACACCACCAGTGTTGAGAACACCACCAGGACGACTAAGGAGGGATAGAAGAAAAGATAAGCATGAGCCTAAGAAAGTTAAGGTGGGGAAATTCAGTAGGTTGTCCAAGCATGGGTTTGTGATGAGTTGTAGCTTGTGCAATCAACAAGGACACAATAAAGTTGGATGTCCCAAAAAGGAGTTAGTAGGGACCAATCAAAGCAATGTATTTACACCACCTCATGTAAATTTTTGTCTTTTTTGTTGGCTTAAATTTCAATGCTGCAATTTTAGGTTGATAAAAAGCATCAAAAGAAAAAGGCCAGCCAAAAACCCAAGGTGACTACAAGAAGAGGAAAGGGAAGAAAGTGCAAGAACAAACTGAAAAAATTGCCAAAAAAGGGTGAATGATGCTAAAGGCAAGGAATCACTTAAAAGGGAAACAAGGGCCAAAAGAAAGATTGATTGTGTAAGTCTTTTTTCAGAATTATTGTGCTCGAATATTTATTTCACAAATTAAATTTCAAATGTTTAATGACTAGTATGTATATTATGTAAGTTGAAGGAGTAGTCATCAATGAAGGCCAAAATGACTCAGGAAAGAAGACAAAGAAATCATCTATAAAGGGAAAAGAGAAAGCATGACTCAATGTCATTTGACGGTTTGTGGTTTGTAATCACATTTGACAGTTGGTTATTATGCCTTGTTTTGGAGATGTACATGTGGTTAAGATGCCTTCCTTTATTATGTCTTGTCTTGCTTTATTTTAATGGCATTATATTCAATCAAATTTGCTTATGTAGTTGTATGTTTCAGGGTAACATCATGATTGTGATTTAGCTATTGTCCATTGCAAAAAAGTCAATTACATTTGGTTACTGCCACAAAAGACATGATCAAAATGTTCTTACAAATAAGCAAAATATGCCATACCCCCAACAAACAAACAAAATATGACACCCTCTATACCTTATAGTAAGGATCTCAAAATAAGAACCAAATGAACATAACCAATACAAACCCAAACCCCAAAGCTAATACATAAGTACAGATTAATTTCCTAATTTCAGAATGGATAGAGGCTGAAACTGAGGTATCCAACTTTCTCTTCACATCATCAACAGCTCTCGACACGGCATTTTGTATAATTTCCTCCAATTCAACTCCATTTCTTTGGCTAAATTCTTGCTGGTTAGCACTTGACGTGGCATGGCTTGACTCAACAAATACAGGTGACTCATCTAACACAGGTACAGTTCCAACCAAATTTCTTTGTTTTAATTGCCCTTTCAAAGCTACAATTTCGTTACTCATACACTTTTTCTCGTTAATCAACAATTTTAAAAGCTCAATAGCTCTCTCAATTGTTAGTTGAAAGTCATGTCAAACAAAGTATGCACACGTCAAATCCTACATGAAAAATATTTCCAAGTGTAAATATTTATTACAAGATAAAACAAAATTACATACCCATAACGAAGAAATTATGTGTACAGCATTCAAGAAGTTTGGGCACCCATAAAAGCGTCTACCGATGCTCCATGGTCTCCATGAAGTCCACCTCAGTGCCTTTAATGCACAGTCGTAGAACATCTAACGCCCTTCGTATGTGTGCTCAATCAACCCAAAATCCCTCACCCCAGAAAAAGCTTCAAATCCTAATGATCGAGAATTAGAGGAAGATGCCATGGAATTGCTTTCCCTAGCCCAAATTTAGAGGATAAAGAGAAACCCTAACCCACGATTTCATATTTCAAGAGAAGAGAGAAGGAAAATGGAAGACATAGAAATAAGTTAGGTTTTAGCCGTTTAAGGGTTTTATGGAATTTTATAGGTAGGGCCCAGTTGACATGTAATGGAAAAGAGAGAAAAATCACCATGTAGGATTAAAATGGGCGGGAATGGGCCAATTCAGCATCCATGTAGGCAAAAAAACCTCCACCATGTTTAAAATGTCTGAGTAAGCACGTCATTAACAGAAAGACGACGACAACTGACGTGGCCTGTCAAATAATAGGTTATTTGTCCAAGTTGAAAACTTTGTGAGTGGATTTGTTCCCGTTTTTTATTCAGAGATGGATCCATCCCTACCACTATACTTGAGGGGGTGGATTTGGGTATTTTGCCTCCATAGCAACACACCAAAGGCTTTCGTAAGGGCGCGTCAGGTTGTATATTATATTTAAAAATCAAAGAGAAAAGACAATTAAAAGGTTGATTACAGATGGATGAATTGGAAATAAGGATGGAAACTCCCCTAAGGGAATTGAAATCTGGAAGAAATCCCCTAACACCAAACTCAAACCTTAGCCGAGATGAGTTAAAATCTCGAAGAAATAAACCCATAACCCCATAGTCTAACACTAACAGGGAAAGAGTGGCACATGAATGGATCACACTTCACATTATTATTATCATTATTTAGTACATTAAGCGTTAATTGTTTGATACATTATAAAGATTTAAACTCTTAACATTAATTTTAAATTGAAATTATTTTTAATTTAGTACCAATTCAAATATGTTCTTATTGGTGTTTTACTTTTCATATTATTTGTTTTATGTTAACCTCTCGGTATCCAAAAGTCACACTGAATCTCAACTAATTCGGAATTGAACTACGTCAGGCCCCATATAGGGAGAAGCTCTCTTAATATCTGTTTCTTTATTTACAAAACTCGAACTTGAGATCTTTCTTAAGAGAACCGATCTTTTTCCACTCAGATTAATAGTTTGTTGGTTTTATTTTTCATATTATTCTATCATTGAGACACGTCTAAAAATTTGGTTGTATGCATCTAGCGTTTTTGCTGTAATTCCATGATGTAAATGACACAATTATCAAGTTTTTCTTTCTCCTTGACCACAAAATAAATGAAATGTATAATAATTTATAATGATCAATTGTGTACATTTTTCCAAAATTTCCATCATTTTTATTCCAAATTTTCTTTATGATAATCATTTTATTCCAAATAATGGTTTCCATATTTTCACTAATGACAAAATGGCCTGGATTATGGATGTACAGATGATTATATTATTTCGAATCCTCACTCCGTGCTGCCTTTTTATTGGCCGAAGTTCACTCCGTACTGTTGAAAATAATGATTCACTCCATATAGTGAAAACTAAAGCACAATAATTATGTCAAGTGGCATTTCAAATTTTTACATGTAAATTCTCTTTATCATTTTCCATGTCTTACTTTAAATCACACCTTTTTTTGTTTGCAAATCACACTTTTAAAGAAAATGCTCTGTATGGTAGCACAAAACTAACCATTATGGTAGTTCTTTTTTATTTAATGGCTCTAATTTTGCAGTCTATTATAATTTAGACTATAAAATTCTAACACTACTAGAAAAATGACGTATGCGGACCGATCATATACGGACCGACACGTGTCGGT
The DNA here is from genome assembly GCA_020521535.1 of Rubroshorea leprosula. Classification (NCBI taxonomy): domain Eukaryota; kingdom Viridiplantae; phylum Streptophyta; class Magnoliopsida; order Malvales; family Dipterocarpaceae; genus Rubroshorea; species Rubroshorea leprosula. The sequence goes on from BPVZ01000111.1 coordinate 48,378, forward strand.
CCGAAAAAATAAATATTCGAACCAATATCGGTCTGAATATATTCCGGTGGGGGAAAATATACTGATGAACATATTCGGATCGGTATCGGTCCATATATTTCTGGCGGGAGTCACAGTGTAGACGCGCCAATAATATTCAGACCGTTTTCGGTCCGAATATTATTTTTGAAAAAAATAAATATTAAATACCAAAAAATATTTCTGGCGGGAGTCAACAGTACAATCGCGCCAATAATATACGGACCGTTTTCGGTTCGAATATTATTTCTGAAAAAAATAAATATTAAATACCAAAAAATATTTCTGGCGGGAGTCGAGAGTACAAACGCGCCAATAATATACGGACCGTTTTCGGTCCGAATATTATTTCTGAAAAAAATAAATATTAAATACCAAAAAATATGGAAAAAATATTATTTAAGTAAATATATACGGACCGGTTTCGGTCTGTATATATCCATTTGACAATATCTCTGAATTGATTGGACGCTGGGTCCCACTACAGTTTTTTTTGGACCGGTATCGGTCCGGATAAGGCTGCATGCAGCCTTCTTCCCCTCGGTTCGCCCGTCCCCCCCCATTCTGCGATTTCTCCACAATTTTCCTTTGTTTTTCCTGTCTTTTTTCTTCTTCTCCACTGCAAGCTTCTCCTCCAATCTTTGACCAACCACCACCGAGGTAAATAACTCTTTTCAACTGGTTTTTGGCCAGCGATCTTGCTGGTCTTTTTTTTTTTTTTTTTTT
>BPVZ01000111.1:49221-84909 GCA_020521535.1 Rubroshorea leprosula
ATTCGTACCAGGTTTTTTCAGATCAACTATAAGGACCAATATCGGTCCGGATATATATATTCAGACCGATTTCCTATATATCCGGACCGATATTTCGGTTCGGAAATCCCATTCCTGCAGTAGTGTAAATTACTTCTAAAAGTTCAAAATGTGCGAATCATTCTCTAACACTTTTGAGTTGAATCAACCACCCCAAATCTTTATTCTAAGGAAATTGGTTCAAATTTAATGATTGACATTAACTTTTTATTAGACTTTAAAAATAATAGTTTAACGAAAAAATAATTATATTATTGTCAACTATCAAATTTAAGTCAATTTCTTTAGAATTAAATTTTGAGGTGGTCATTAATTTGGTTCAGTTTTTTTTAGTGTTAACCGGCTTCAACTCAAATTTTAGGGGCAATTTACTCCTTCAGCCCTTCTAATGTTATGTCACTTTTTTTTTTTCCTATTAAAGTTATTGCATACAAAATTACACGACTTGCTATTTTGAAAAGAAAAAAAGATGTGAAGAAATTTGAGGAAGTGAAACATCAAAAGTGAGAAAAACGATTTTACTTTTTATATTTAGAAAGTGATATTCACATATAAAATTTTCTTATAGTCCTAAGTTTTTACTTAGTTGGATTTGCAAATTTGCATTTATTCTGTTGATATCACATGGCTATTGTAAAAGAGGAAAAACGAAAAATTACGTGCATCAACTTCATCTAGGTTATGTGAATAATTGCATTTATTCGCCCTAACCGTTGTCCATATAGTTCGTAATAATGTCAACTCAAGTACTAGTATTTAGAATGACAACACCCCCAAATTCACCCCTCAAATAGGAGGACAAGCATAGATTTGCCTCTCAAAAAATGAAAGGACAAATTGCCTCTCTAAATTATAAATCGAGACAAATCATTCATTTTTTAACATGTGACGTCAAAATTCTATTTGTCACGTAAACATTTTTTAATGTTTGTTTTTTAACGAAAAGCTGACGTCACACATTAAAAAATGGGTGATTTGTTTCAATTTATAATTTGGAGGGGCAATTTGTCCCTCTATTTTTTTGAAGGACAATTTTGTCCCTGCCCCCTATTTAAGGAGTAAATTTGGGGTTTCTGCCATTTAGAATAATATTTTGTAGTGGTGATTTTTTCCTTTTTCAAGCAAAGCGAAAATTAATAGATTTAGGCATGTAAGTGGAGTAGGTAAAAAAATGAGAGAAGATTATTTTTTATTGTGCAATTTAAAACAAAAAAAATAATTCTTATAAAAAAATTAGAATAATATTGTGAAATCATGCCTTGTCCAAAGTAAATTTGTTCAAACAATAATTGAGGAATCTCCACATTAATCAAGTGACATAAATTTACAACAAATTAATAGAGAAAAGAAAAATAAAAAAAAAATTATGAGAGACAACTCCCCTCTCTCCTTGAACCTTGAAATTGAGATTTGGAGGAATCAACCTTGACCCAAAGGGTTGTTAGGTTAATAGCAAAATTTGTTATGAATTGCTTTTATTGGTATCAAAAAAATTCCCCCTTATAAGCGTGAGGTCATGTTGAGAAAACTTAATATAGACCATTGGAATAGTCTCCATTGGTCTAGTAAGGACTTGAGGTCAACATTGGTGACAAGGTTGGGTTTCGGCCTCTAGAATTATAATACCCTAAATCCCATATCGGGATAGAAGTGTGGGTGTAATTGATATATAGTTGTTATGACCAACCACTGCCAACAACTTGAATTTAAGTTTTCAAGTGTTTGTGCACCTTACCCCAAAAAGTTGTTAGCCAGTGATGGGCTTTGGTCTTTGATAACTTATGAATTTTATTTGAGAAGGTTGTTAAACCAATAACAAATTTCAATCCAAGTCATACTAGAAACCTCACGAAATTTTTCTTTGATGGTACCAACAAGGAACAATGGGAATGGAAGGGGTATTCCCTGTTGCATAGCTATAAAATAGTGCACAAAAACGAATTTAATTAAAGTTTAAAATATTGCTTAACTAAAGTTTAATTTTGATGGTACCACAACTTTAATTAATGTTAAATTACAATTAACAATTTAATTATATAATTTAATTGATTTAATTGATGATTTAAGAGGTATTAATTTTAATTAGGCTTAATGCCACTAAAAGTCCCCCAATTTTGTAAAAGGAGTCATTATCATCCTTCTCCTTTAAAATTTTCATAAAATCTTGCAACTTCGTAAAATGGACAAGCATCATCCCTCGGTTAATCAACATTATAACGCCGTCCATTTATTCGTTATGATCGTCCAGACTTTAATGGTAAAATAAAATTATTAGTCCCTCAACTTTTTGTTATTATGTAATTTGATACTCAAACTTCAATTTTATTCAATTTGGTCCCTAATTTCAACTTTTCTTATTACACTTTAATCCATAAATTTTTAAAGAGTTACATTTAAGTCATAATTTTTCTAATTTATGTACTTCATATCTTTTTCACACCAATAATAAAAATTATATAAAATCCAATAAAATCGCATTCAATTCACCTAAATATCAATAAAATTAAAGGTCTATTTGGTTTGTGGAAAATCACTTCATTTTGGAAAATATTTTCTTTTCTAAAAGTTATTTTTTGATGTTTGGAACATTTTGAAAAAATTTTTAAGAAAAATATTTTCTATTGTTTGGTAAGTTATGGAAAATTTTAAAATTTTTTAAAATATTAATTAAAAAATACATTATTCATTCATGCTCAAGCGTAAAGTGTTGATGGAGATGAGATGAGAGCTTTGAGCACAAAGATTGAACTTCTTGAATTCAAAAACTAGTCACTAATGTTGCCAATCTCTTCACTTATGTAATCTAAGACAATTATTCATTTAAGACAAGGAAGAACTTCCCATACAGACGTTTCATCTAACACCTAATAGGCAAGACAACCACTGAAGAATTTATAATGAAACTATTCCAAATCGTTTACAACTTTAATCTCCATAGATTTTGTAGTCCAAATAATGGACTTAGAAATGCTCTCCAATGACATATACAAGTAGTAAGGATCCAATTCCTTGATCTATGTAATCTCATAGATGTTTTTGATGAACAAGGTAGAAGAGACCACGTGACAAGGATGGTTACTTTTGAATTCGATCCTCGTGGCCTTCTTGAGGTACCACATGATAAAGGGAAACTTGACAATAAACTCGAAGGTGTTGTCTTTGAAGGGAGTTTTGGTGACAGCCATCAACGTATCAAGCTTGTACTTTTGGGTTCGAGTATTAAAGTCCTTACAAATGGCCATTAGCTTTAATCAGTAATGACCTATTGTTAGACCCACCAATGGTGTAGGTTACGCGTCACCGACCATAATTGTCAAATTGATCATGGTCGCCACTAGCCACCATTTAAGGATCTCAATTTAGCAAAAGTGAGAAAACTTTTTCTAGAGAAGGGGGTGGGTTTGATGGTTGGACGAGGAAGGAGTCTGTGAAGTCAACCTAAGGTTTGATTTGCAAGAGGAAAAAGATTGAAAATTGTTGGAGGAAGAAAGGTGCCCCTATTTTTTTAATTGATAACCCAATTATTTTGTAAGTCGGATTCTAAAGAGGATATGCATGTTTTGTATGGAAAATAACTTCTAGAGTTTTAATTTGGAAGCCAATTTTCAAAAATTGCAATTTGTATTTTTTGTTGATGAAATTTAATTCCCGTCAACTTATTTTCTAAGATGTTTCCAAACACTAGAAAACATGGAAAATTATTTCTTAAAAAAAAAATTGCAAACCAAACAAACTCAAAAGTTAAAATAATAAACTAAAATATATAAAATTCATCTAAATAAAGTAGAACATCAAATCTTTGATACTCAATTTAGGATCCATAAAAAAAAAAAAAAGACATTTAGCTCTCTACAAGTACATAACTCATATTAAGAAGGAAAAAAAAGAACAACAATATGATTAATAAAATGGTAAAAAGGAGATGCTTCCTTTCTACTACTTCACATGATTCTAAATTGAATGTCAAAGACATTTTAAAACAAGTGAGAATCAAAGACTTGATTTTGCACCTTAATGAAATAGATTTTTATATATTTTAATTGACCACTTTAGGCTTAATTTATTGATATTTGAATGAGTTAGATGTGATTTTATTGGAAGTTATATAATTTTCTTTATTTAGGAAAAAAAAAACTAAAATGCATGAAATTAGAAATATTGACATTCAAGTGCAACTTTTTCAAATGATAAGTGGCTAAATAGGAGAAAACATGAAAGTAAGTATACAAGATTTGCCATTTTTTTATTTAAAGATACAAACTTTAGCAATTTTTAAATAAAGTGGCAAATTTTTAACTTTTTTTATTTAAAAATGTCAATTTTGTTTTTTTTTTAATTTAAGAATTACTTAAATAGTGATTTTATTGTGACAAATGGATTTTTTTAACCATTCGATTAATTCTTAAATAAAAAAAGAAGAAAGTTAGTTTCCTTAAATAAAAACAATAACAAAATTTGTATTCTTATTTACTCATTTTCTTGATTAAATTGGAAGAAAAACGTGAAATTAGGGACCAAATTGAATAAAACTAAAGTTTTAGGATCAAAATGCATAGAAACTGAAAGTTAAGGGACTAATAGTGTCATTTTATCATTAAAAATTTAGAGAATTTTGAAACTGCGCTTGACGGTGTATTATGTCCGTCAACATAATATAGTTGCCTTGTTCTCCAAGTAGGCAAAAACCTACTTTTGGACCTTTACCTTACTAGGTTTATAGGTTTTAACCCCTCACCTTATACAATGACACTTTTAGCCCCTCACCTATTATAATTAAAGAAAATAGCTCTCACTTTATAATATTTCATTTGTTTTGTTAACTAATTGTTAACTCTGTTAGTTAACTGTTAACTCTGTTATTTGACTGTTAACTCTGTTAGCTAACAACTGAAAGTAAGTTAGCTGATAGCTTAAAGTAGGTTAGCTGGCAGCTTAAAGTAGGTTTTTGCCAACTAATAGTCAGTTAATAGAATTAATAGTTATCTAATAGAATAGTTCTGTTAACTAACTGTTAACTCTATTAGCTGATAATAAGTTTTTTCCAGTTAACAGTCAGCTAATAAATTTAGCAATCAGCTAACAGAACTAATAAAATGTTATAAGTGAAGGGCTAAAAGTGTTATAATATAAGGTGAGGGGCTAAAAGTGTTATAGTATAAGGTGAGGGGTTAAAACCTACAAATCTAATAAGGTAAAGGGCTAAATTATGCTTTTGCCCCAATATTGGGGATTGTTACCATTTGATATAGTACTTTAGAGGTAGTGGTTATTGATTTTCCCTAAACTATTAAGAATTGATATTTAATAAATTTATTTATTTTGAAATCACTACAAACTAGATGTTTAGTAACATTTTGGTTAAATGTCAATTTTGGTCTCTCAACTTTAAGGTCTTACATAATTTTCTTCCCTCAACTTTTTTAGCACTTGTTTGGTTCTTTGACCATGAAAAATGCACTTTTTTAGTCCTTCTATTAGTTAATGTATTAAGTTTATCTAAATATGCATATTTTTAGTCCCTCAACTTTAAGTTGAGGGGAAAAAAATGCATATATTAGAAGTCAAAGGATTAAAAATATACAAATTCATATAGATTTAATGGATTAATTGATGAAAGAATTAAAAAATGCATTTTTAATAATTAAGGACCAAAAAAAGTGTATAAAAAAGTTGAGGGATGAAAATTATGTAAAATCTTAAAGTTGATGGACCAAAATTAGAATTTAACCTAAAATCTTTTATTTAACAATTTAGAACTAGCAAATAATGGTTAAGGTTCAAATTACTAGCAGATTGAAAAAATTATCTAAAATAACTTTTTATATTAAACCACTAACAAATTGAAATTTTTTAATTTCATTAACAAATTTATCCTTTTTAATTTAATTTTTAAAATTTTTTACCACAATTTTTAGTAATACTTATCTAATTAGTTTCAACTTTATTTTTCTCTTTAATAATATTAATGCTTAATTTGATAACGTTGCTCGGTGCTGCTTTGTAGCTGTAGTTGTTAGAAATGCTATGTGAATTGTCACAAAAGGCATTTTAGTATTTGGTAATTATATTTCAAAAGAACTACTTTTGTAAAATTACTCAATTAGACACATTATTATTTAAAATTAAATTAACTAATATTTTAATATATAATCTACAAAAAAGATTTGAGAATTTTATTAAATTATTTAGGAATTTTATTAATTTTGGATAAAATAACTTTTGTATTCCTTTATGAAAAAATAGGGATGAATAATTTACTAAACACATAAGTTATAAAAAGTTCTGTAGATATATACGAAAAGTACTGTATGCAACGTTGTCAAACAAAACCTAAGTAATTATTATATTTTTATTTTTACATTAATTTATCATAAAAAAAATATAATAGCTTAATAAACAAAATTTCTTAATTAAATAAAAAGATTAAAATTTTTTGTACTTTTTTTAAAATTAGTATAATTTTTTCTTTATTAAAAATAAAAATTAGTGTATGAATGCACCATTATAATTTATTTATTTAATATTATTTTTTTATAAAAATAATAATTTTAATAATAAAAAATATATATAAATAAACTTAAATTTTTTAACATATCCTTATCAGTTATTTGATTTTAAACGATAATCGTTAATTATTTTATAACTAACAATTATATTAATTGAATCTACTATTTACTATCTGCCACCCTATCAACTAATCGCCACTCGCTACCCATACCATTATTCACTATTTGCTATCCGTTACCTACTACTTGGTACCTACTATTTGTTGAATTTTAACCGCTATACCAAATAGGCCCTTAGATCCATTGGTATAGTAATTGTGGGTAGCAATTAATGGTTTTGCTCAAACCAATAAGAATAGTTATTTGAAAATTTTATTAATTTTGAAACTGTTACAAATTAAGTTTTTGGTAAATTTTATTATTTGGTGGTTTGCGGTTAAGGTTTAAACCATTAGCAGATAGAAAAAACTATCTAAGATAGCCTTTTGTATCAAAACTGCTAGTGGATTGGAATTTTTTAATTTTATTAACAAATTTATTCTTTTAAATTTTTAATTTTTTACCACGGTTTTTAATTAATACTTATATAGTTAGTTTCAACTTTATATTTTATCTTTAATAATATAAAATGATTATTATATTTTCATTTTAACATTAATTTATCATAAAAAAATTAACTTAATAAACAAAATGTGCTAATTAGATGAAAAGATTATAGTTTTTTTTATACTTTATTTAAAACTAATATAATTTTCTCTTTATTAAAAATAAAAATTAGTACATTACTACACTACTATAATTTATTTATTTATTTATTATTTCTATAAGGGATTAACCCTTATTCACATTACCTCTTAAAGATTAAGAGAAAAATTACTCTAAAACTATTTTGTTTCAATAAAACACCACGAGAAATGACCAAAAACACTCCAATTCATGTTTGAAAAATGGGATATTTAAATATTTTTTAATAGGAATTTATTAAAACGATGTAATTTTTAAATAACTCTTCTTTTAATCATTAGAACACCCTATTCTCTTTTTATAAAATTAATAATTTTAATAATAAAAAATATAAAAATATATACTTAATTGTTTTTAAACATGTCCTTATTAGTTATTTAATTTGAATAGCAACAGCTAAATATTGTATAATCAAACAGTTATATTAATCGAATCCACTATTTATTATCTACTATCCACTTTTTACTATCTGCTATCTGCTATCTACTACCCATTACATGTTATCCACTGAACTTTAACTGTTATACCAAATAAACTCTTAAAGTCCCATTAAACTTGTGATGTGTAATTTTCACCTCATAAAAAATATTAAAAGAATCCTACTTTGGGCAGATTGAATAAACAAGTTTAATTTAACTGATAGAAGGACAACAAAAAAAAAAAAAGAGAGTATAATTTATATAGTTGAGGAATGAAAAAAAGTGTTGAATACACTTAAGGGCCAGAAATCTTCAAAGTTCAAAGTTTGGGAACAAACTAGCATTTAACCCGAAATTTCAATATCTCATTGTGCTAGCAATTTGGGGAAGAAAAGGCTACCTTGACTGGGCTCTAATCGCTAATTACAAATCTCAAACAGTTATGTAAAAAATTTTACTAAACACTTAAGGCTCATTTAGTATAATAGTTTGGAATTAATAGTTAGTAATTTTATTTAAACTGCTATATTGTAATGTTTTATAAATTTTTTTGTTTCTTAAACTATTACAGAATAAATGTTTGATAAAATATTTAATATAGTAGTTTGCGATCTATGATTAGTAGCAAATTGGAAGGTAGCTTTTTCCCAAACCACTAGTGAATTGAAATTTTTTAATATTGTTAACAAATTTATCTTTTCTTAATTATTCAATTTTTTGTTACCATCATAATTGTTAATTCTAGCTCCTATTAGTTATGTCAATATGTTATCCACTACTCTTTACCTGCTTTTTGCATTGTTAACCACTTTTTTCTAATTGTAATTTACTACCCATAAACATTACCCACTATTTATTATCTGTTACTTACTACATTATTCGTTATCCTTTGTCTGTTATATTTTGATTATTTTACTAAAAAAAGCCCTTAATCCAAAGTAGTTTAAAAAACAAAAAATTTATCAAACATGATATATACAGAAATAGATATAGCAATTTCAACAATACTAATAATTATTAATTTCAAATTATTATATGAAATAAAAATATTAATATAATTTTTAAAGAATAGTGATTATCTGCCTTACTTTGTAAAGTTCAAGAGGAATATTATTCAAAAACTAAGTCATTTTAATAAATACCTATTGAAAAAAACTAGAATATCCTATTTATAAAGTATGAATTAGAGTGTTTTTTTATCTTTTTTCCTCTTCATTTTTTGGAGGTAAGACGAATAAACACTAATCCCTAAATTTTAATACTAAATTGAATATTCGCAAGTCCTGAGTAGCTTACAAGTTGGCATGTATACATGAGTTCAATTTTTTTGTTGAGCTTGAGACTGAGCTCGAGTTTGACCCAATTAGGTGACGAACCAGTCTACTTTTCTAATTAAGAGCCCTGCCCATACCTGCGAACAAACCCTCGACATCGCAAGGATGGATGAACTTTTACAAGAGGAGGAAGCAAAGCAACACCTACTCAAGGGAGGGAGCACCCATACCATGGCAGACAATCCTGTACAACAGCAGGACGACAAAAATTGGAGAAGAAATCAAGCGAAACAAAGAGAATTAGAGAAGAAACCAAGAGAAATGAAATTGTAGGGATGCGCCTCTGCACCTAGGATCTATGAGAGGAGCAACTTATGATTATGAATTAACTTTTGATTACATTAGCAAATAAGATAGAGAAAAACATTTTAGTTTATAAAAGTATTATCATTATTTTTTTTTTTTTAAGTTAAAGGTATATTAATCACACAATTTTTAATAATTATTACTATAAAAATAAAAGTTAGAAAAAATGTGCAAATAAAAATACAAAGCTTTTTTTTTTCTTTTAATTTAAGGATGTGAATTTTTTTAATTTGTAAATAAGGTGGTAAACTTTCAATTTTTTTTACTTAAAGATATCAACTTTGCACTTTCTCAATTTAATTACTAATTAGATTGTGATAGTGATAGGCAAATGACTTTTTTAACTATTCAATTAATTTTTAAATAAAAAAAACATAAAATTGACACTTTTAAATAGGAAATTGTTTAAAATTTATTATTTTATTTGAAAACGGATAAAATTCACATTTTTAAGTAAAAAAATAACAAAATTCATATCATTTATCTGTTCCCTTTTTTAAAAAATAAAAGTCTAACTTCAATTCTATCAATTGCCTAACTAAAATTGTACATGTCATTGGTATTGAAAATGAACTTTCTTCTTTTTGTTTTTTCCTCTATAAATTAATAAGAAAATGTTGTAATTAATGCTCCCTAAGGGCATGGGTAAAAAAACTATTTTTTCTAATATTTTTAGATTTTTCCTTTCTTCTTCATGAACTTCAACAAAGCATTAAAAAAATTGCTACTAGAATCTTTGTACTGTAAATGTAAAATTAATTTAATAAAATTCTACTTAATCGTTGAGTGCAAATTGGGTCAAGGATACCACAAATGATCACTTTGATTTCCAGCTGTTCTGATGCAGTTCTTGATTTCATGGGATATCAATGCATTTTTTCTTTACGTAGTAGAAATTGTGAATACTCTAGTACAGTGTCAGAGTACCTATTCCTTTCCTACACGTATAAAATCATTTGAATCATAAATATGTTCTCCAAAAAAAGAAAAAGATAAAGCCAATTCTTCATTGCCGTGGGACCTCAAAATATACTCTTATCCTTCCTAGCAATCATAGTGATTCATTATTATAAATTTCCTTTCATTTCATCATATAACTTTCAATTGTGTAATTTTATAACCTTTAATTTGGGCAATGGATTGTCCATTAACAATGTCTTCAAGTTTTGATCATGAAATCGAATCCAGGTTCTATGCATATTATCGCAATATCTTAGCACTAAAAGTTACCGTTTTTAATTAGACGACAAAACGTGGTTAAAGCAAAGTCTTAGGTTTTGATAGCCATCATTAACATGATTTTTCAAGAACATTTTTCTGAGCTATTATCCAGTTGAATATAAGATATGATATATTTTTTGGACCCACATTTTAGTGCATTTGCCAATGCCATGATTGTGGTATAACTATTTAATATAATCTGGTTGTTATTTGGGTTCATTGCTCAATTCCTTTTGCCAGAAATCAGGGACGAAAAAAAATTTATTGAGTAATATTAATTCTAGTATTGGTCAAAGGAGAGCCAAAAAGAGAAACAATTCAGGGACCCCTAATCCTAATAAATTCTTTTATTTTAGGGGAAAATTAAAGATTGACTAATATTACCTTCGAAACTTTGACCAAAAGATTCTTAGTTTCAATGCAAGAGTATAAATCCAATTTTAAACTTGCTAACTCTAAAAAATGTAGAAGAAGAAGAAGAAACAGAAATGGAGAAGGAGATAAAGCAAAGAAAAGAGAATTTATTTGTTCGAGTCCATTCTGAGTCCTCTAATTACAATACCGTCGATTTCGGGTTTTTTTAACCAGAGTTGCTCTACACCCATTACATTAAATGTAATAAATGGTTTATTAATTATGTGGTATATTTTAATTTAGTTTAAAAATAATTTTTTCTTTCAAAGTAATACATAAATTATAAATTTTATATCAAAATAGTCTATTTTACCAACACCTATTATCTATGACTATCGGATATCCAAATTGGCTATTGACATTGTGCCACCTAATATGCCACTTACATGACAAAAAAAAATGCTCTTTTAATATGTGAACTTTTAACCATTTCTAAATCGAACCATTTTTTACCAAATTTTTAATTGAACTCTTAGATTAATATTTTTAACAATTAAACCCTTTCAAAACTCAATTTAATTAAATTACCGCACAATACATAATTTATCAAAATAATAAATGCTTTATTAGAACTAATTAATGAAGAATTTTTCTAATATGTGCTTAAGAATATATAAAATGCATTTTTTCTCATTAATTATTAAAAAAATTGATTTCAATTTTATTAATCACTAGATTAAAACTGTGCACACATTATTTGTGTTGAAAATAAAATTAAAACTTTGTGTTTTTCTATACAAATTAATGGGCAAAAGGGTATTTTAACCCATGTACTTTTTGATATTGTTGAGATTAACCCCGCAATATATTGAAATAAATTAACACACATACTTTTCGGTTGAAATAAATTAGCCAAAATCTAACGTATGATGTCATGAAATGTTAGTTTACTGTGAAACCCATTTTTTACTGTTAATACATTGCTAATTTAGTGCTGATTTGGCACATGTGGGACCCGACTTCGTGACATGGGTTGATGTGGATTACTTTTCTGATGACATGGCCCCTTTTATTTCCCCAAAAACTCACCCGCTCCAAAGCTTAAAATTGGGAATTTAGGTCTTTGTCCTCTGTGAAATCGATTTTGGCCTTCAAAATGTCAATATCTTCTTCGCATTCACGATTTGTTTCTGTAAGATCGAAGGTGTTCTTGGATCATGGGAATGTTGAGTATGTGTATAAGGGTCGTCAATGACGTTGCAAATGTGGATGAAAATCTATTAATTCGGGAATGCGAAGAAGATATTGACACAACATCGTTGACGACCCTCATACACATTCAAACATGTGCGGCAACAACAGGAGTGGTAGCTGCTGGTTGTTGCTCGTCCAGGAAGAGATCTTTGGGGACCCTGAAGGCATTGTGAGTGCAGACGAGACCAACTCCTACCAAGAGAATAGAGATGAGGAGACTCCCGACACTAGTGAGGAAGACAACGAAGATGCTAAAAATGATGAGGATGCCAAGCGTCTCGTGGCCGAAGAAGGTGCAGCCGAAGAGAACCAGTGGTTGATCAGACGGGCGGAAGAGGTAAAGGAAGAGCCCAAAAGCTAGAAGACACAACAAGAGCAGCAGGGAAATTGGATGCGAAAGTAGCGAAAAGGCAAGGATCACGCCAATGATTGCCAAATAGTTGATGCGAAAATACAAATAATTCCTGCGGACACGAATTGTAGCCTTAGCAAACGACTTCGGTTTGGAAAAGGCAGAGCAATCGGCGAGTTCGGCCCAAGGACGACTTTGGGAGAGGCCATTCTTGAGGGATTTGGAAATGTGGGTGATGAAGACGTGGAAGGCGAGGGTAGCGATGGGTGAGTTTTGAAGGCCAAAATCGATTTCACAGAGGACAAAAACCTAGATTCCCAATTTTAAGCTTTGGAGTGGGTGAGTTTTTGGGGAAATAAAAGGGCCATGTCAGCAAATCAAGGGCCATGTCAGCAAAAAAGTAATCCACATCAATCCAAGTCACAAAGTCGGGTCTCACATGCACCAAATTAGTGCCAAATCAACAATGTATTAACGACAGAAAATGGGTTTCATGATAAACTGACGTTTCATGATGTCATATGTTAGATTTTGGCTAATTTATTTCAACCGAAAAGTATGTGTGTCATTTTATTTCAATATATAAGTGACGGAGTTCAAATATTACAAAAAAAAAAAAAAAAAAGTTGCATGGTTAATCTCAATAATATCGAAAAGTACATGGGTTAAAATACCCTTTTCACCCAAATTAATAAAAAAAAATGTGCAATTTAATAACGAAATTAAGTTTTTTAAGAAATAATAAAATTAAAATGGTACTATTAATTAATGTAAATTAAAATTAGAATATTGATTAATGTAAATTGAAATTATCATCTTAGTTAATCACTACAATGGACAAAGATTTTAATATTTTATGAACTACTCATTTAATTAAATTGTTAAAATTTCCATATAGAAAAACAAAAGTGTTTAACATTTACAAAAAAGTGTTTCAAAGAAAAAAATGTAGATATAATTGCTTAAATACTTTTAATGAAGTATACATGTGTGTTTACATGTTAAAATAAATTTTTGGGAAAGTAGGGAGCAAATTTGAGTTAGGGAAGCAAAATTCTAAAATTTTAAATAAATTTCATATATTTAACTTTTTTGAATAGTGTATAATTTAAGACTTACAAATATGTAGTATAAGAATATACTTTTTTTTTTAGAGTTACATATATCAAACCAATTTTAAATTCGAAAGACACTGTATAAAAAAAATAGATTTGACCTTTGCTTTTAATAGAAAATGAACCATGCAATATATATATATATAGAGAGAGAGAGAGAGAGAGAAAATTATGATCCACTTATACACAGATTTTACATATCACACTTATAGAAAATCTCAATTATTCATCTCTTCAATCTCAATAATTATATTTAATAAATGTGAATAAATATTAACTATTGAAAGTGGAAAGATGGTTGGTTGAAATTTTATATAAGCGTGATATGTAATACTTATGTATAAGTGAATCACTACTCTAAATATATAAAGTAAAAATTTATATAAATTACATCAATATAACTAAATCTTAATAATTAGTCACATAGAGAAAAATGATCTCTTTAACTAAGTCCTAAATACCTTTTTTTTATATTTGAATGATCCCTATAGTTCAAACTTCAAAAACAAAATTTTATCAAAAAGAAAAATATACCTACTATATTTGATATTTTTCAAAAGTTTAGGGGGGTAGGTTATCCTATGGGGCTTCGTCCTTATTTTTGGCCACATGGCATGTAAATTAGATGGCGCCATGTCAATAGCTAGAAATAATTCCTTTAATCTAGTTAATGTATGTTAAATAAAATCATTTTGATATAGAATTGATTGTCTAAAGATCACTTTTGAGCAAATTGTTTTAAAATTAAATAGATAAAAGTACATAATTATTAAATTATTTATTAAATTTAACCGTTTTGTGGATAAATTTATTAAATTAGTTCCAATCCATAACTTAATCATTCTCCAATGTTTTTTTGCCTTCTATTAGCTATAGAGAATCAAATAGCAAGAAAGGACAAAGGAATGTGGTCTTTGTTTTCTCTTTAATTTAACCTATCAAATTAATTACATAATATTTAAATTCAAAAAGTTATCCACTAAAATCTGTTGCACCTCTCTCTCCCTCTCTTTATTAGGGTTAAGGTTTGAGGCAATGTTTTAAGACCCGACCCAGTGGTTGACCCGTTTTGGCCACCACGTCTAGTTCAATCAATTCAATTGATTTAACCTACTGTTCCAATTGGTCAACTAAAAAAATATTTTTAGTTCAATGAAATCCACCTATCACAAAAACCAAATTCAAGCATGGAGGTGACAGGGCAGCCATTCAAACCTAGATTTAGTCAACTTTGTTTGTACAAACCAAGATTTGATCTAATTGCACCATCATCGCTCTTTAGATCACATCCAAACTTTGATATATTATTTTGGAACAATCTGATATCATCTCGTTGGGCATATCTTTGATGGCGAGCTTGTAATGAAAGAAGAGGAGGTTTTGTACCTACTGATAGTCATGGTCTATCTGGGTTTTGGTGGTGTACTGAACGTCGTAAGCTTTAATTTTGGGGTGGGCATGTTCAAAACTAGAGACAAAGTACTCACTTTCATTGAGGAAGATGGTGCAGCTGTTGAGGTTAAGGGAGGGCTAGAGAAGTGACTCAATAAATGAGATCGAAGATCAAGAGGTGGCAAAGGAAAAGGCAGCGGTTAAGAGCCAAGGAAATGAAGGAGAGTTCGAAGAGGGTCATGAGGTGCTGGGTGAGCAGTGGAGATCAAGTTGCTTATTGCTTTTGTCCAATGGAGGAGATGAAGAGGTTAGACAGCTGCAAAGGTGTGACCGTGTGAGCTTGCTTTGCTACTTCTGTGGGTCTGTTCGGCATGACAGAGGAGATAAGGATTGAGGATGTGAGCCGTTGATGGAGGTGGAGTAAGGAAGGGATGTCTGTCAGTTTCGACCTCTAAATCTAATTCTTCTACTTTGTTTTTGCAAAATAGTTTTTGTTTTTTACTTTATCATTTTTTACCTTTTATTAGGGTTTTTTTATTTTAATCTTAGTTTAAGTTTAAAATTTTTAATGTAATAATAATAAAAATAAGGGATAAAATTGATAAATTACATTAAAAAAAAAAGTGAATCAAAGAGATGATAGATTCAACCCGGTTGGTTACACGGGTTAGGCGGTTGGAGCGGGTGGAATGGCTCATATAGGTTTGGGCAGGCCAACTCTCAAAATAGACTAAGGCATGCAATCGGCCCGTTTTCAAGTCAGGGTCATGTTGAACCGGTTCAATCAGTCGGGCTAGGCCTTAAAACACTGGTTTAAAGATGTTTTTCTTTTCTTTTCTTTTCTTTTCTCTAGTAGAAGTCGTCATCTCTTTTCTTTTTAAGTGCTGGCAGTAACCCTAGGATGTTGATGTTGATTTTTTTCTTTCTTATCTCTTGTGGTTCAGGGTTTAAAGGTGGGCTTTAGACTGAGGTTAGGCAAGTTGTTAGGGATTGAGATTCACTTATCATGCGTTTGTTCTTAGTACAATTCATTATACCTTTTTGGGTAGAGGATCCAATTTTGCAAGTGTATGTTTGGGGATGTGCTGCTATCCTTGGCTGGTTGGTTTGGTTTCTTTATGTGTGATTGTTGTCCTTGTGTTTATGAGTTGAGGACTACCACAGGATAGTGCTAGTTTTGACGGATTTGAAAGGCTGTGGGTTAAACAGTGTTATGGAGGAACTTGGATTTGTATTGGGAAAATTTAAATGACCAAGGATGACAAGGGTAGAGCTTTCCCTTACTCACGAGCGGAACAAATTAAACAAATCCACAGATATAAGGATATTGCTTAGTAGGTATGGTTTTAACTAGAATGAGCATAAATCTAATAGGTTTTCAAAATGCCACGGTACAATCTTGAAAACTTAAGAATGGGTTCAAATTAGCAAAATTGGTAAAAACACTTTTCTTTTCCAATTGGCTACTTGTTTTAATGTTTATAAAGTGATGCGAAATCCACATAGAACTTCATTAACTCTTTAGATATCCTTAAAAATTTTGATTCATCATTGATACTAGAGCAATATGTCTTAACTAAGAACCCTTTTTGAGTTCATTTCCATGATCTTTCCATGGGATTGCACAGTGAAAAGGTGGATGAAAACTAGAAGAAATCTCTAAGTGTAAGGATTAGTTTACTGATTGATAAACCACTATGACATTTCAAGAATTCCAAGATTATTGAATTTGAGGTTAGAAAGTTGAACATTAATTTGTGCAACTACTTGAATTTTGCTATATCTGTGGTTGTATGGGACATATAGAGCATGATTGTGAAATCAATTTTTGAGTAAAGCAAGATAGTGGGAAATAGAAAAACAATATGACCCTTGGTTAAGAGTAGAATCAGAAGATGTCTAAGGCTAATTGAGGTGGCAAAATTCAATTTCTCCTTACCTCCTGGTTCCCTTTCACATGCTAAAAGCAGAAAGAGTGATGATAAGCACCAATGGATTAAGTTAATGAATTGGGAGGTAATAGGGCGAAGCAAGGGTGCAGTCCAAGCCAATTCAAAGTAAGGAAGTGAAGATGAGATTAAGCAAAACATAGGAAACTAATGGTGATTTGAGCCTTCAATTGATGAATGTGTCTTTGTGGCAAGCTATGAATATGGGAAGGAAAAGAAGAAGATTTTCAAAGAATGGAAGAGCAATGTGGAAAAGGCTTAACCAAGGCTTTCTGTCCCCCTAAATGAGAAGAAAGATTTGAAGGGAAAGAGAAAGGGTGATTCAAGTGAACTTAGGGAAGTTAGGGCCTCAAAAGTTCTTTTTAATTTGGTGTCTCCTATGGAGAGCATTGATCATGGTTTTAAAAATCAAACCAATCTGGCCAATTCGATTGGTTTGACTCAAACCTATCTTAATTTCAAGTTGAATGAACACATTAAACCAAAAGTGGTCAAGACTTTGACAAACTTAGTAAGAATCAACCAATTTTTCTTGGTTTTTAATGTTTTTGAATTTTGAAGCAAATGGTAAATAAATGGCATTAGGAGGATTCTAACACTTCTCCTTTAAGCAACACATGAAGCCTTTTTCCAAGAGAACCCACCACATTTATTAATATTATTTTTATAAAAGGTTTGTATTATAAATAAAATTAATAATTTTAAATTTATTAAAATCAAATTTAATCAATTTTTAGTATGCAATCAATTGTAGAAATAAAATCAATTTGAAATTAAATAATTATTTTAGTCAATGAAACTAATGAAATCAATTTTGAAATTATAACTAAGTAATTTTGTAATTAATATGACATCAGTAATTTAGATGATTAATAAAGGAAAATATATTAGTTATTTTCAATAATTTAAAAAATGAAATTAATTTGAAATTAATTAGACATTAAGAAATTTTGAAAATGTAAGAAATTCTAAAAATAAAATCAATTTAAAATTAAATATTACTTTAATTAACAAATATAAGAGTATTTGAAATAACGATTAAAATTTAGTGAAAAGTGGGTAGCGATTAATGGATAATGAATGATAAATGACGGATAGTGAATGATAGATAATGAATTTTGATTGATATAATCGTTTGATTATGTAATAGTTAACAGTTATTATTTGATATTAAATGACTAAAAATGGCTTGTTAAAAGCAATTAAGTATGGAGACACGAATTAGTATACCTTCTGATTCAACGACAAAAGTTTACTTTTAGCACTTTACCTTATTAAATTTGTAAGTTTTAATTCCTCACCTTATACCAGGACACTTTTAGCCCCTCACCTATTAGAATTAAAAAAAATAACCCTCACTTATAACATTTTGTTAGTTCTGTTAGTTGACTATTAGCTGACTGTTAGCTAGCATATAGCATGTAAGAACTAACAAAACTAGTTATATTTATATTATATTTTAATAATTGAATTAGGAGGGTATCGAAAAGTGTATTAAATCAAGGGGTATATCAATCATTTTCTTAAATGTATATTTCCTTTTAAATTTTCTATTACTAAAATTATTAATTTTATAAAAATAATATGAAGAAAATAAATAAGTAAATAAAATATAAAAATGTAAATCACACACTCATTTATATTTTTTACCAAGAAAAAGTTATATTATTTTAAATAAATAAATAAAAACTTTTGATTATTTAATCTAATTAACAAATTTTGTTTATTAAACTAATATAAATTTTTTTATGATGAGTTTATATAAAAACAAAAATATAATAATCACTTAAAGTTATTAAAGAGAAAAAAAAAAAGGTTGAAACCAATTACATAATTAGTAACTAAAAAACTATGGCAAAAAATTGAAAAATTAAAATAAATAAATTTGTTAATAAAATTAAAAAATTTTAATCTATTAGTGATTTGAACTGTAATTATGAGAAAAAGTGTAGATAAGGATATTAATTTTTTAATTTTTTATATTTAAAGATATATATTTTGCTTCTCTTTTTTTATTTAAGAACTAATTGGATGGTGATGTTGACATGGCAAATGCAAATTTAGCATTCTTAAATAGAAAATATGCAAGGTTGACATCTTAAAATAAAAATAAGGAAAAGTTGGCATTCTTAAATAGAAAAACTTAAAAGTTTGTTACCTTAATTAAAAATCGGTAAAGTTTGCATCTTTAAATAGAAAAAATTGCATAGTTGGCATGCTTATCTACACCTTAATTTTGTAATTTTTTCTATTTAAAGATATGAATTTTGCCAATTTCTAATTAAGGATGTAAACTTTCAATCTTTTCTATTTAAAAGATATCAATTTTGTTTTTTTTTTTTATAAAAATTTAAGAACTAATTGGATGTTAATGTTGACATGGCAAATGCAAATTTAGCATTCTTAAATAGAAAATATGCAAGGTTGACATCCTTAAATAGAAATAAGGTGAATTTAGCATTTTTAAATACAAAAAGTTGAAAGTTTGTTACCTTAATTAAAAATTAGTAAAGTTTGCGTCTTTAAATGGAAAAAATTGCATAGTTGGCATGCTTATCTACACCTTTTCTCCTCTAATTACTATCCATTAGTCTCAAACCTTTAAATAAAAAATTTTACAAAAAACCTAGTTTGTAAGGATTTAGTTAGAAATAAACAATTTTACCGAACATCTACCTTACAGTAGTTTAGATAAAATTATTAACCATTACTCATAAACCACCATATCAACAAACCCTAAATATATTTTAATCAATTTTAAAAATAAACTTAATTAAGCTAAAATATGCTAATGTGAGTATATAGAAGTAAAATATTAAAAGAATACTAAAAAGTCAACTTTTTTGGTTGATTTGTCAAATTGGCCAATAGAAGTAATTGAACCATTTGAACCAAACCTGAACTAGAAACAAGTTCATCACCAAGTCGAGTTTTAAAATATTCACATTGATCCTCCTCTAGGCTAGTCTCTTGGTACAAACATTGGCTTGCACCTTGTGATGAGTTCAAAACGTTATGACTCAATATTATCGTTGTCGCTTGAATCTAGTGATGTAAATAAGGTTAGAAACTCTAAGGATAGGTTTGAGGTCCTTAACCTCGGACGTATTGTAACAAGTCCTTAATAGCCGAAGTGAAGTTAAATCCTACACTTCCCGATCAAATGGCTACATGATAAATACAATGGACATGCTCACACCTGATCTATCACACACAGTTTCTCGGTCCCGAATTTACAGTCTTAAAGGACACGTCACACTCCGATTATCCTGTTAAGCAAGCCACATGGACACCTTACTAAGGCCTATAAATACCCCCTAGGGGCCACCTTAGAAAGGTAATTGAAACCAACATAAAGCTCCTCCTTAATTATTCTAAAAAGGTAGATCCGATTATTGCTGACTTAAGCATCAGAGTGTCTACCCCAAGAACCCACCTCGGGGCTTTGCAGGTTCATCCGAAGTGAAGATGCAGACTGAAGAAGGACTTTTGGTTTGGTGCAATTACATTGGCGCCGTCTGTGGGAATCCGAATTGAAAGCTTTCTTGTTGCTCTCTCATCATGGTCAACACTCGATCTGTTTGAGCTGGAAATCAGGCTCAACCTCTTGGACAAGGTCAAAGTCAACCCCCTAACAACCTTCCACTTCACCTCCCACCTCCAATCTTGAATCTATTCCCTTCTGTTGACCGAGCAGAGGGTGGAGATGAAAACCAACCTCACAACTCAGCTCACAACTTAACTTCCATTGCTAATCAAGACATAGTTACAGCTCAACTTGCTGCCATGCAACAACAGTTTGGTGTCTTCCAGTTAGTTTTGGCTCAGCTTCTAGCTCGGAATAATCCTGGTGATCCTCTCATCAATCTACTCAACCCTACTCAACAACCCCCTGTTCAACAATAAGATCCTCAACTAGTTTAGCATGCTCCTACTCTCAATGAGTCTCAGGTTCAGTCTCACGTAGCCCCAGCTCAACAACCTCTACTTGATGATGTCACTCGACGTCTGGACAGTTTAGAAAAACTGGTAGCTGAGCAGCGAGGCGCCCCACCTCCACATCATAACACAGATTTCATACGTCATCCTCTGAACATTAACATCAAATTGGAACCTTACCCTATCAGCTTCAAGATACCTCAACTTGAGACATATGATGGGACGAAGGATCTAGATGATCACCTCCATGCCTTCTACTCCTGTATGCAAGCTCAAAATGCTTTTGATGCATTGATGTGCAAAATCTTTCCTTCCACTCTCTGTGACAATGCTCGAACATGGTATTATAGTTTGCCCCTAAGACCTATCAGCTCCTATTCAGAAATGGCATCTGCTTTTGCCACAAAGTTTTCCAGTAGAAGATTAATTAGGAAAACCACTTCTGAACTGATGCGAGTCAAACAGAAGGAAGGAGAATCTTTGAAGAATTACATGAGTCAGTTCAATGATGCAGTCCTCGAAGTCAGCTCATTCAACCAAGCCGTGGGAATTGCAATTGTAATTCAAGGTCTCCAACATGAGAGATTTAGAGATAGCTTAATCAAGCATCCTGCTGCTACTTTTAATGAAGTCAACGACAGATCATTGAAATTCATAACTGCTGAGGAATATGCCCTATCACAGAAACCAGTTCTTCCCAAGAGTCAAAATCCAGATTGGAGAGACGAGGGTCAAAGCAGAAAGCGAATGAAGACAATGCAAAACCGAGTTCCAATGTCAACCTTTGCAGTGAGATTCAGAAAGTCGAACTCACTACCCCCTCAGCAAAGTATCAGTAAAGCGCCAGTTACTTGGACCCCTTTCAATCTATCGAGGTCGTAGCCATTCATGCAAATCAAGAATAAGATGGACTTAAGGCGACTATGACCAATGAGAAGTTCCACTACTACATGTGATCATACTAGATACTGTGATTTTCATCAAGATCATGGTCATACAACGGAGCAATGTAATAGCCTGAGGTTTGAGTTGGAAAGTTTAGCTCAAAAAGGAATGCTAAATGAATACATCCAAAGATCCGAGCAACCGAAGTTTGTCAGAGAACAAGGGCCACAATCGCAAAGATCTCGTAACGCAAGAAATAGCCAAGGAATGGGATATCAACAAGCCCCACCACCGCTTCCACCACCAACTAGAATTATACACACGATCACCGAAGGATTGGAAGCAAGGGATTTGAGCTCCAAGCAAAGAAAATTGTATTTCAGAGAGGTGAAGCATCAAAACCGAGCCCAGAAACGAAAGTTTGATGACGTTGACTGGAAAAATCAACCAATCACTTTCACATCTGTTGATTTTGATACAGTTGTCACACCTCACAATGATCCTTTAGTCACTTCCATCATGATTAACAACTGTGAGGTACAACGTGTCCTTGTTGACACATGGTCCCATCTATGGATTCAACAACCAAACTGTTCAAGTAGAAGGAGTCCTTACTCTCAATGTTGCTTTTGGGAGTGGCCAAACTTATGTTACCCCTTCAATTCGGTTTCTAGTTGTCAAAATGGTGTTCTCTTTCAATGCTGTTATTGGTTGACCCACATTAACCAAAATCCAAGCTGTGCTCTCTCAATCTCACCTTTGCATGAAGTTCCCAACTCTCATGGGGATAGCAACACTACGGGGTAACTAGGAGGTGACTAGACATTGCTACATTACCTCGGTTACAAGACCTTAGAAAGGCAAAGATCAGACACCAAAAACGATTCCTCAACAAGTTCATGATAGTCAACAGGTAACGAGAGTTGAGATAGTAGACAATCGACCTGAAGACGAAACCAGAGCTACCCCAGTTGAGGACGTAGAAGAGGTGCAAATTGATGACAGAGATCCAAACAAGAAAACAAAAATTGGAACTCGGTTGAACCCAAAGGAAAGAGCAGACTTAATAGCTTTCTTCCGAGCTAACAAAGATGTCTTCCCTTGGACCTCAGCAGACATGCCAGGGATCCCAACCTCAGTATCTCAACACTAATCTACTAAAGAAACCAGTAGCCCAGAAGCAACGTCTCTTTGGGGGGGAGAGGCTTCAGGTTATAAAAGAAGAGGTAGAGAAGCTCTTACAAGCTGGTTTCGTCAAAAGAGTTGATTACTGTGAATGGGTGGCTAACCCGGTGTTGGTCAAAAAGGCAAATGGTAAATGGCGAATTGCATCAAGTACGCAAATCTCAACCAAGTTTGTCCCAAAGACTGCTATCTGATGCCAAGCATTGACAAATTGGTTGAAGCAACTTTTGGAAATGGGAGATTAAGTCTCTTGGATGCATATTCTGGTTACCACTAGGTGCCAATGGCTTCGAAAGATGAAGAGAAAACCTCGTTCTATGCAAGTAATGAAATTTACTATCATGTCATGATGCCCTTTGGCTTAAAGAACGCAAGTGCCACTTACCAGAAAATGGTAACCATTGTCTTTCGAACTCAGATCGGTAGGAATCTGAAGGTTTACGTCGATGATATTGTATTGAAGAGCCTAAAAGCAGAAGACCATCTAGCTGATCTCGATGAAACATTCCACAACCTCAGAAAGAACAAGATGCGATTAAATCCAGCCAAATGCATCTTCGGTGTGGAGTCCAAGAAATTTCTAGGCTTCATGGTTTCTCGAAGAGGGATTGAGGTCAACCCAGAAAAGATTAGAGCAATTGCTGAGATGGAACCGCTGAAGTCGGTGAAAGATATACAGAGATTAACTAGAAGGGTGGCAGCTCTTCATAGATTCATATCGAAGTCAGTAGATAAGTGCCTGCCATTCTTTAAGATCATGAGGTTAGCAGTCCAGAAGGATGAATCTAGCAAACAGAAGAAGTTTAAATGGAACCAAGAATGCCAAGCTGCATTCGATGAGCTGAAGTCTTATCTTAGCTCTCCACCTCTACTGACTAAGGCCATAAATGGAGAAATTCTCTATTTATACCTCGGTATTTCAGACGAAGCAATTAGTTCAGTTTTGGTGAGAGAAGAAGGCAAACAACAAAAACCAATTTATTATATTAGTAGCATGTTGCACGGAGCAGAACTGAGGTACCCTATTGTTGAGAAAGCAACACTAGCAGTTGTCACTTCGGCTAGAAAGCTGAGGCCATTCTTCCAGTCGCATCCAATCATTGTCCTCATAGACCAACCTCTTCAATAGATCCTTTAGAAGCCAGAGTGTTCCAGAAGGTTAATTAAGTGGGCAGTAGAACTGGGGGAATTCGAGATAACATTTCAGTAGAGGTCTGCGATCCGAGCTCAAGCACTAGCGGGTTTCATTGTGGAATGCACCCCATGTCACTAAATTCCTAACCTCGAGCCAAGCGACTGGACCTTATATGTTGATAGAGCATCTAATAGCAAGGGTTTAAGAGCTGGTGCTTTCTTAATTGGCCCAGATGGATACCGAAGTGAGCATGCTCTGAAATTTAACTTCGATGTAACAAACAACATGGCTGAGTATGAAGCTCTACTACTTGGTGTGCAGCTAGCATTAGAGTTGAAAGTCATGCCAATACAAGTATACAGTGACTCGCAGCTTGTGGTTAATCAAGTCAACTCAATCTATGAAGTTGTTGATCCTGTGATGATGAAATATGTAGCCCTGGTGGCCGAGTTGAAGTGCAAATTCCAAAAATTTTGTCTAAACAAAATTCCCCGAACTAAAAATGAATAGGCAGATTCACTTTCTAAGTTTGCTTCTGATAGCTCTTTAAGCTCCAGATCAATTTTCGTGGAAGTTTTAGATGAACCAAGCTTCATGAAGCCACGAATGATGGAGATCAGCACAAACCCGGATACATCGAGCTGGACTGATCCAATTATCTCCTTTTTATGAGACAAGACAATGCTTGAGGACAAGCAAGAGGCTATGAGGTTGAGGAAAAAAGCGTCTCGATATACACTTGTCAATGGGGTCCTCTATAAGAGATCTTTCTCACTCCCTCTTCTACGGTGTTTAAATCCCTACGAAGTTGAATACGCACTTCGGGAGGTGCATGAAGGTGTATGTGGAAGCCACATTTGGTGCTAAAACCTTGGCTCACAAAGTCCTTAGGCAGGGATATTACTGGCCGAATATGTACAAAGATGTTACGCACTTTGTTCAGAGATGCCCCAAGTGCCAATTCTTCGCACATTTGACTCACCAACTAGCAAAAGAGCTCACGAACTTGGTAGCACCGTGGCTTTTTGCTCAGTGGAGACTTGATCTTTTGGGCCCATTCACGAAAGGGGTTGTAGGTGTAACCCATCTGATTGTTGGAGTTGAGTATTTTACGAAATGGGTTGAAACTCGGCTATTATCCAGCCTTACCTCTAGAAAAGGTTGAAGACTTTGTTTTTAGCTCGATTATCTGCAGATATGGGATTCTAAACCAGATTGTGGCCGACAATGGTACTTAGTTTAACTGCTCCTCCTTCCAAGATTTCTACTCCAGTTACGGGATCAAACCACAGTTCACCTCGGTTTATCATCCGGAGTCCAATGGTATGGTAGAATCTATTAATAAAGCTATCTTAGAAGGAATAAAACCGAGGTTGGAGCAGCACAAGGCCAAGTGGGCAGATGAGCTCAACAACGTCCTTTGGGCATATAGAACTACGAGCTAAACTGCCACAGCTACTATTTCCAACCCAAGATACTTTCATTTTATTTTTATTTTCTCACCTGCGGCTTTACCCTATATCAAATATGCATAATATGTAAAGCATATTCTAAAGACTATAATTTCATAAAATAGGTGAAACACCCTATCACTTGGCCTTTGGTACCGAAGCAGTCATTCCTATTGAAATAGGAGTCCTAAGTTTCAGGGTAACCCATTTCAATGAAGGACGAATTGGACAACTGCTTCAAGAAAACCTAGATCTGCTCGCCAAAGTTAGAGAAGAGGCACTACTTCGAATCCTAGTATACAAGCAGAAATTAGCCAACTTCTAAAACAAACAAGTCTGCCCTCAAACATTTAAAGTAGGAGACCTTGTTCTCAAAAAAGCTAGCCTAACAGGGTTGGAAACTCGTTTTGGCAAACTGGCCCTGAACTGGGAAGGCCCTTACACAGTGGCTGAAGTGCCGCATCCTGGTGCCTATATCCTCCAAGACGCTGAAAGGAAGCGAATTCCTAGAGTCTGGAATGTCAATAACTTGAAGAAATTTTACCCTTAATAAATTTCTTGCAAGTGATCTTCGTCTTATTCTTCTTTATAAGTATTACTTCTTCATTTCTGAGATTCATTTCATCTGTTATTCTGTATATCCGAGGTCAATCTGTCTAGACTCTATTCCTTGAACTGCACTTTTATTAATGAATCTCACTTCACATCCGAAGTGATTTCCTCTTCTCAGGTCATGTCTGAAGTTATTTACTTCTTCTTAGTTCATATTCGAAGTTATTTACTTTATCTAAATCTTTACGTTAATACAAAATAATTAAAAAAAGCACAAAATAAATAACCAAACTAATTTAAAAAAAAAAGATTTTCTTTAAATAAATGAAAAAACGTGTACATTAATCATTGTTCAAATCCTAAATACATAAATAAAAAAAAATCCCTAAACTATTCCGCTGGAGGAAGTGGCTAGGGTGGCTCCTGCTCTACTGGGAGAGGTGGCTGCTCTTCTTTAAAGGGAACTGGATGCACCTCCATGGGAGGAGATGATTGACTTTCATCAACTTCAGCCCCTTTTGCTTTTCCTTCCTCTTCCTCCACTACTATAAACTCGAAGTTAGGAGGAAAACCGACGTGTCCTTCTTCATCATGATCCCACCTCAGCTTAACCTGAGGTCGAAAATCTACTGACATGCTTTCGCCATTCTCCTCCACCCCTTCCTCTTGTTTGCCAAAGGTGATCTTGGTAATATCCACTTCAAGATACTCAGTTTTCACCTTCTTTCTGCAATCAATGAAGGTGAGGATTGCAATCGGCAGTTGGTACAGATTGACAATGTTGTCAAACAAGCTAGAGTTGATAAAGTTGCTGATATGCTCCTCCATCCCGTTGTGGGCCAACAGTTGGACATTTTTTTTGAGTTCCACCTCGGATTCTCTCATCCTTCTTATTTCCTCCTCTTGTGCTTCATTCTCTTCTTCACACATTCTCCTTTTCTTCTCTTCGAATGAGAGAACCGTCTTCAATGTATCTCTCTCCTCTTGCAAGCTTGTCACTGCTGGTACCACTACATCTAGTTCCCTCTTCATTTCCCCGTTCTTCTTCAACAGCTCATCCCTTTCCCTCTGCAGGCTGTTGCGCTCCTTCATGATCTCCATTTCTTCTTGGGCTAGCACATTAACCCAAGTTGCAGTCTGCCACACCAACATAAAACAATCAAAAAAAAAAAAAAAAAAACAAAACAGAACAAAACAAAAAACACAGCATACAACAGATG
The DNA here is from genome assembly GCA_020521535.1 of Rubroshorea leprosula. Classification (NCBI taxonomy): domain Eukaryota; kingdom Viridiplantae; phylum Streptophyta; class Magnoliopsida; order Malvales; family Dipterocarpaceae; genus Rubroshorea; species Rubroshorea leprosula. The sequence goes on from BPVZ01000111.1 coordinate 76,574, forward strand.
TAATCACCAAGCTTACCTCCAGAGCATGCCTCACGACTGAGGTCCCTCCATGTACCAAGGCTTCCTCCCTCGCTTTACAATGATCCACCTCAGGCACATAGGCGTTGATAAAATTCTTTGCCACGGAGAAGTTTTTGTTCCCAAAAATGCTGCTCTGGAGAGAAGGCGTGGGAACAAATGCTTTACCCTTACTAGGGGCAATGACCTCGGTCTCTCTGAGGTCTGGATAAAGCTCAACAGGCACAGGCCAAGGTACGAATTCCACTACCTCGTCCCCCCTGACCTTCTCCTCCACCACTTTCCTCTTTTTCTTTTGAGCTTGATCCACTTTATCCCTCTTCCTTTTGGACCTTAGCTCCACCTCCTCTGCAGCTCGGGCTTTTGTACTTGACATCTGCCCTTTCTCCGTGTTACCATCTCTTTTCCCACTTGTAGCCTTCTCCAAAGTCTTGGACTTCTTCCTTGGCTTCTTAGGAATACCACCCCACCAGCAACACCTAGAAATTTGTCCATTTCAGCTGCAAAACAACAATTCTGTTAAAATCCACAAATCAAAACTAAACTCTTACACACATTACACAAGATACCAACACACCTTCGCTCATTGAGCTCAGCTCATAAAGCTCAGCTGCTTCTATGACATCCGAGCTGGTGAGAAACATAATATCTATTATGTCACCCTCCTTTCTCACCAGCTTCTCTACTTCTTCCTCCTCATCACTATTTAAACTATACTTATTTTGGTTGGCCCTTTTAGCCTTCCAGGTAGACAAAACCTCTACTTCCCCATCGCCCTTCTCCCACTCTATGTCATCAAGAAAAAATTTTCCTTCCACCCCTTAATGGAGGAAAGCCCTGCACTAAACAGGTTTCTCTTTTCTTTGTTGGACGACAAAGGTGTAAAGTAGTACCACCCCTTCTCCTTTTTACTCCCAGCCTTCAGCACAAAAAAGTGCTTAAACATATTTACTATTGGCACCCTAACCCCCCTAGCCCGACAGTATACTATAAACCCAATTATCACTCTCAGCACATTGGGAGATAGTTGGGTCAAACCTACACTATACTCCAATAACAACCACACCAACAAATTAGACAACAGAAACCTAAGCCCTGCTGCTAAATAATGGGCATACACTGGCATCTAGTGATCCCGGGGTGCAGAGCATGCCCTTTCTTTCACTCCGGTAGGCCTAATTAATACTCTAGAGGAAATCTCATAAGTTTCTACGAGATAACTCAGGCTATCCCTAGTCTTGAGCTCAGACTTATACCCCTTTACCTCAAACACAATGTCTACCCTAGTATTGTAAAACTTATCACTCCTATCTCCCACTTCCAATATGTTGACAAGCACCTCTTCTGCCCCACCCTCAACAACTTCATTTCTACCTACCCCTCCCTCTGTATGCTCAGACCCAAACGACTCACCCTCTACACTTACATCGCTGTACTCCAGCATCCTTACTTCCTCGCTCCCCCCAATGCTCAACATTTCCTCAAAAGACATCTCCTCAGTCACGTAACTTTCACTACACAGAGTAGGGGGAAGGATGTAGTCAGGAACTTCAAAAAACTCTAACTCACGCTCAATATCACTCTCACTCCTAATCCTAACCTCTTTAAGAGGGCTTAAATCTAAATCAAAAAGGGTGAAAGGAGAATAAAATTCCCACTAGAACTTGAATCATAGAAGTTCATAAGTTACTTGATTTTGATAGTGCAGAACGAGTTTTGAATTCGAAAATGTGTCATACAAACACTGTAGCGATTTTTGCAGCACTTCGATAGCAAATACGGAGAAAGTAAAAGTCTTTTTACAGAAGTATAACTATATCTACCAAAGGAAATATATGCCTCAACGGCTTTGATTAATTTCATCTTACGGTCACGGTTACACCGTTTCGAATTCGACGGTTAATCCTTAATGGAAATCTCTCGAATTCGATAGTTCGTTTTCCATCCCATCCGCTTAACTGTAGCAGTTACTTTTTTACAACCTGTATTTATTATGCATGTCTTTCGACAAATAGCTATCACGCCACACACTAACTCTACGTCAGACTTTTTTAACGGGCCCCACTAAGCCCAGTTCAGTATTTTTGTTTCCTTTCATAATAAAATTTTTCAACTTTACAAGTATTTTACTTCAGCTCCGACCATAGTCACTCCGTGTCACATATTTTGCTTCGGCTCCGGCCACTATGACTCCGGCTATTACTTTTTACTACGGATTCGGCCACTATGACTCCAGTCATTACCTTTTACTACGGCTCCGGCCACTATGACTCTGGTCACCACTTTTTACTACGACTCCGGCCACTATAACTCCAGTCATCACTTTTTACTACAGCTCCGACCACACTGACTTCGGTCATTATTTTCACTATGGCTCCGGCCACAATCATTCTGGTCACATTTTATTTTGGGAGTGGCCAAAATGACCCCATGTCACATATTCCACAATTAGTTACGGCCATATAAGAATTTGAGTTACCAATTTTTAACTTCTGTAACTCATCTTTAATATTTTCATTCCTCTTTTTATCTATTTATGCATTACTCCCATTATCTCTAACAACATCATTCACAAGTGAATGACTTCGAGGAGAGAATAGTGTAAGGATAGGTCCGAGGTCCTTAACCGCGGACGTACTGTAACAATTCCTTAATAGCCAAAGTGAAGTTAAATCCTACACTTCCTGGTTAAATGGCTACATGATAAATACAGTGGACATGTCCACACCTGATCTATCACACACAGTTTCCCGATCCCGGATTTACTGCCTTAACGGACACGTCACACTCCAATTATCCTGTTAAGCAAGCCACGTGGACACCTTACTAAGGCTTATAAATACCCTCCAGGGGCCACCTCAGAAAGGTAATTGAAACTGACCTAAAGCTCTTCCTTAATTATTCTAAAAAGGTAGATTCGATTATTGCTAACTTAAGCATCAGAGTGTCTACCCCGAGAACCCACCTCAGGGCTTTGCAGGTTAATCTGAAGTGAAGACGCGGACTGAAGAAGGACTTCTGGTCTGATGCAATTACAAAAACTTTAGATGCTCGAAAGGATAACTATCTATTATATATAGCTCTGCATGTGCTCCTATGACATACTTATGGTAGATGACCTCCAATTTGTAATTATCCTATTAATAGTAGGGGTTAGATGCCTCTACTTGTATGGCTTCCATGGGTTTCTTGTGACCTTTGCTTATTAATGAAATCCCTACTTTTCATCAAAAACTTATTAAATTAATTTAAATTTGATTAATACAGTATTTGTTTAAGGCCAAACCTTAATGTTAAGTCCCCAAACTTACCTTAAATTCTCAATTAAGTCCCTAGATTTTTATTGAAGCAAATAAGCTCCTAAACTTGATAATTTGAGCAATTTAACCCTTTTCCATGCAGTAGATTTAACACTTGTTTGTACCTTATTTGTATGGACAAGGTCAATACCTGTCATGCAGGCAATAACATATCAATACCTTATTTGTGCAAGTGAGATACAAACAAACATTAAATTTACCATAAAGAAAAATAGTTAAATTACCTAAATTACCAAGTTTAGAAATTTATTTATTTCAATAAAAGTTTAAAAACTTAATTAAGAATTTGGGGCAAGTTTGAGGACTTAACATCACCATAAAGAAAAGGAGTTAAATTACTTAAATTACTAAGTTCATAAGTTTATTTATTTCAATAAAAGTTTAAAAGCTTAATTAAGAATTTGAGGCAGCTTTGGGGACTTAACATAGGATTTTGTTTTTATTTTAATAATTAAACAAGTGGACCCCTGTTAGTTTAATTTTTTAAACATTGGAGAATTTGGGGGAATTCTTTACAATGCATGTGTAATTTCTGCGAATCGAATCGAACAAGCTAGTAGTAGTTTAACATGTTGCCACGGGAGTTAGGAATTTACATTTCATCTTTGTAGTGTAAGGGGAAAATTTTAGGTACAGAACATCGAAGAAAAATGGGTTCAGCTAAAATTAATTTAATTATCAGGACTTAAAGTTAGAATATTGAAAGATGCATTGTAAATTACCCAACACAAAAATATAAAATTAAGAAAGTAATGAATTTTTGTTTTTTCAACTACAGTAATTGCGGGGGATGGCGAGGAATGAGATTACAATTGTAGGGTGAAGCTCCAACCCCACACCCCCAGCACCAATCCACTAGGCACAAGAGCAATGTGGCTTTTGCCACTTGCCCTCCATGTGGTTGGCAAGTAAGTAGTGGATATGATGTTAATCATGCATTAAAATATAACTTTTTAGCCACATAATATCTATCTGGTGTGACATAATTCTTAGAGTGTAATTTCAAATAGAATTTTTGATTTAAGAGAAAGTGTTCCTTATTTTACAATCCTTTAATATTAAGAGTTTTTTTTTTAATAATTTTTATTGTGTAATTTAATATAATTTAAATTACATAATAAATTTTCATGAAAAAATAAACTTTTTAAATTAAATAACTTTCTATATTGATCTGCTGTTAAAAAAAAAAAATCTTTGTATTGATCCATAGCAGATAATTGCACACATGCATTAGTTAATAAACTAACCAAACACTTTTTCTATTAATTAAATAACTCTTTCTATTGATCTACTGTTAAAAAAATAAAAAATTCCATAAAAAAAACCCTGTGTATTGATCTATGTCAAATAATTGCACACATGCATTAGTTAATAAACTAACCAAACACGTTTTCTATTAATAGAGGGAAAATGCACACTAATTACCTGTGCTTCTGTACAAAATATATAGTTAATATAAATAAATAAATACATACGTACAGACATTTTTCCGGTCAAGACGATGAAAGTGTAACATCAAATCTTTCTAGTATCACCATCACCATCACCACCACCTTACCTGTACCAAATGGCGCCATAAAGAAGTCCATGCAAGCTACCCCTTTACTTTTTATAAAAGCAAGGGACATATATAGTTCACTTGATGAGACCGCTTTAATTAAATTTCGTCTACACTCCAAATGTATGCCAAAGCAATTACCGTTTTTTTAAGTCACAAAAAAACTAAATAAATTCATTTGTTCTCAAAAAAGAGAAATAAATAAATTCAATTATCTTTATTCTGGCCAAGAAAGAAAATTCAATTATCTTTATTATTCTCAACAAAATTATCTGTTTTTTTATGGGATAAATTTTTTTTTAAATGCATATTAATCAATCAACAGATTGTCTCACCGGAGATTAAGATTCAGTCTTTATATTAAAACCTCAGATTTAGTGGGAGATTAGTGAAGATTATCCCATTTTGTAACTCTTCATCTGATGTTTAAAAAAAAAAAAAATTAATGAGCAGATGAACCGCACACAGAACAAGCAAGTCGGTGATCGGCAAAAAATAGTATTCCAAAGGGCCAAAAAAAAGGGGGAAAGAAGATGGTACTCCAAAAGTTCAATGTTTGAACCTTGTGAAGGAATTTTGGGAAGCAGATAATCAGGCATATACGAACTAAAAAATACAAATTTTGCAAAATCAGACCAAGAGAGCTTATGGATTGGTAAGAAACATGGTCAAGGCTTCCTTAGTGGTATCTATTATGGAGCCTTTCAATAATGAAATCAAAAGATCAAGAAGAGAGTTTTATACAGTCTAGTCTGCACGTATCATATCTCAGTTTGTACATAGGAGTAGGATTTCTCTTGAGAACAGAGAATGTCATGATACAGAAATCAACTAATTAGAAACTTCAGTTCTAGGAAGCTATTAGAGTTTTTCCTTCTAAATAATCTGATGCACACCCAAAAGATGGAAGAAAAGAGTCTAGATTAAACCAACCAGTTCTCCTTTGAGCATATAGGGAGAAACATACATTTTCTTTTCAAAACAAAGAAAATTACCAAGCTTCCAAAAAGAATTTACGTACCCAACAACTACATATACAGTACCCACCAACTCATTGTTTTAAAAAAAAGGGAGAAAAAAAATAAAGTAGATCACCTCATGTCCAGGAGCTCACTAGTTATGATCTTTATGGCGATCTCCAACTTTGTAAGCCAAGGTCATTGTGTTTTCTTGAAGGGCCAGATGCTGGAATTGGGAAATGTCTAGGCAAAAACCCCAAGAAGTGCCCTGTATACTGAGAATTTGGCTTGATTTTGAAGACATTTTTTGTTCTTGATCCATGGCAGAAGTGACCCCCAATGAAAGTGAGAAAGAAGAACAGCCAAAGAAGCAGAATTATAACTTGCCTTCTACATTGCATCATCATCTTGGGAAGTTACCTAGAGAGAAAACAGAGGAAGGGAAAGGAAAGAGGAGAAGGGGAAATGGGTTTAGATGGTTTTCCTATTTTTTATCCGACGGGGAAATGGGTTTGGTTGGGTTTATTTGATTTGAGATGGGAAAAGGTGGTGAGAGGAAGGAAGAAACATGAACAATTGAACGCAAAATCCTATGAGTCTGAATGAGCCGTTGGGTTTCTGTTCGCGTCAAAGGTGGGAGCGGAGAGAGGGAAAACAAGAGAAAAAGAAGAGAAAGGAAAGAAGGATATGACGAAATCAGATGCTTCCACTAGTATATAGTAGTAATGTTAGAAGCAAAAAGTTGAAAAGCTTTGGGCAAAATAGCTTTAAGGGATGGGGTCTAATGGGTATTAGTGATAAAGAAAAGGGCTTGAGATGAGGAGAGTTCCCTCCCTCTTTGACAATGCCAAGAAAAGAAAAAGAAGAAATAAAGAAGATATTATGGTATGTCATGTTTTCTTTGTGGTTAGGTGAAGACTTTGGTCCCACCCTAAATTAATGGCCGACTATAAAGGAATTGGCCACTTTTGTTATAGACCCCCATCACCCCATATCAGGGTAACTTGTCCCTCTGCCCTTTTACCATTCCTCTATAACAGGGCATTGTCTTTAAGCTTACATAATGCCCATCCCCTATGCCCTAATTTCAAAGATTGACTGAATGGATACAAGGATTTGCTTTCATCTCATCAATCAAGACTGTCTACATGAAAAATCTCATCAAAGATGATGTTTTGATACTTTTAATCCTAAATATGAATGACTTACTCCGTTGTGTGTGATAAGAATGGCACCACAGTTTCCACTTAAAATTTTTATATTAGAGATATAAATTAAGTTCAAATAATGAACAAAATATCTATTAAACTAGTGTTGACGGTCCTTTATGTCTCACTTCCGCCGCTTCCGCTTGCTAAGGCTGGTACTCTGGGAGTCTGCTTGTGCCTGAGAGCGTGATTAGTCTCTGTTCCATGGCTGTCCCTGTAAGGGGCTCTTTCTCCGGCGTTGCTTGAGGCTTTTTCTGACAGAGCGACAAGTTTGACGATTCCGGAATCTATTGCAAGGGTTGAGATTGAGAGTTAGGCGGACTGTGTGGTTTCAACTTATAACCTCGAGTTTGGCCGCGTGCTTTGTTCTCTCGTGCTCTTCCACACGAATCCCGTGCTCAGAATTTAATTATTGTGGAAATTGCGATTACCAACTTTATGGTTTGGGGTCGGTACTCTTAAATCATAAAAATGTATATTTGACACTAATAGTTTGAAAATGTGCCATGAACTCCTCAATATTTTGTCCCCAACCTTTCTAACATAGGACAATTTCTTCCCTAACCTTCTTTATCTACCACCAGTAACTATCAACCTTTTGAAAAATGTCCACTATTAACCTTTCCTTTAACTTGGCATTAAATTTAATTGTAAATGACAATGTTGCAAATGATAAACCTTTATTAAACTCTTTAAATAAGAAAAAAAAAACTTATGTTTTTTTTTTTCCTCCATGTCTAATGGTGATCCTACCGACAAAGACAATTGGTCTCACTATTCACCACTTCATCAATCTGAATAAAGATTTAACACCCATCTTCACAGAATTAACTAATAGTGTACCTTTTCCAAGAGGTTTAGGACTATTAGTAGCATGAAATGAGAATTTTGGACCAAATTGTCCCATGTCAGAAAGGTTAAGATTGAAAAGTAGTTCACCATTATTTTTATTGAAGGTGAAATTTCAAAGACATACTTGAAGTCGTAAGTGCACATTTTTTTTATTTGGGCGGTAAGTGCATATATATATATACACACTTTCTCCATTCGTTTTTATTAAATTTAGTTTGATTTTTTAGTTTTAGTATATAAATTTTAGATAAAAATTTAATATTTTATATAAACAATAATTGAAATTTTTTCTCTATAAATAATTTTTGTTCACTGTTGTTATTTGATCAAAAAAATTTAATTATTATTTATATAATATGTTAAATTTTTTTTAAAAATTTATATCTTAAAAGTCAAAAAATCAAATTATGTTTACTAAAAT
>BPVZ01000111.1:93529-109414 GCA_020521535.1 Rubroshorea leprosula
TGGAGAGAAGGCGTGGGAACAAATGCTTTACCCTTACTAGGGGCAATGACCTCGGTCTCTCTGAGGTCTGGATAAAGCTCAACAGGCACAGGCCAAGGTACGAATTCCACTACCTCGTCCCCCCTGACCTTCTCCTCCACCACTTTCCTCTTTTTCTTTTGAGCTTGATCCACTTTATCCCTCTTCCTTTTGGACCTTAGCTCCACCTCCTCTGCAGCTCGGGCTTTTGTACTTGACATCTGCCCTTTCTCCGTGTTACCATCTCTTTTCCCACTTGTAGCCTTCTCCAAAGTCTTGGACTTCTTCCTTGGCTTCTTAGGAATACCACCCCACCAGCAACACCTAGAAATTTGTCCATTTCAGCTGCAAAACAACAATTCTGTTAAAATCCACAAATCAAAACTAAACTCTTACACACATTACACAAGATACCAACACACCTTCGCTCATTGAGCTCAGCTCATAAAGCTCAGCTGCTTCTATGACATCCGAGCTGGTGAGAAACATAATATCTATTATGTCACCCTCCTTTCTCACCAGCTTCTCTACTTCTTCCTCCTCATCACTATTTAAACTATACTTATTTTGGTTGGCCCTTTTAGCCTTCCAGGTAGACAAAACCTCTACTTCCCCATCGCCCTTCTCCCACTCTATGTCATCAAGAAAAAATTTTCCTTCCACCCCTTAATGGAGGAAAGCCCTGCACTAAACAGGTTTCTCTTTTCTTTGTTGGACGACAAAGGTGTAAAGTAGTACCACCCCTTCTCCTTTTTACTCCCAGCCTTCAGCACAAAAAAGTGCTTAAACATATTTACTATTGGCACCCTAACCCCCCTAGCCCGACAGTATACTATAAACCCAATTATCACTCTCAGCACATTGGGAGATAGTTGGGTCAAACCTACACTATACTCCAATAACAACCACACCAACAAATTAGACAACAGAAACCTAAGCCCTGCTGCTAAATAATGGGCATACACTGGCATCTAGTGATCCCGGGGTGCAGAGCATGCCCTTTCTTTCACTCCGGTAGGCCTAATTAATACTCTAGAGGAAATCTCATAAGTTTCTACGAGATAACTCAGGCTATCCCTAGTCTTGAGCTCAGACTTATACCCCTTTACCTCAAACACAATGTCTACCCTAGTATTGTAAAACTTATCACTCCTATCTCCCACTTCCAATATGTTGACAAGCACCTCTTCTGCCCCACCCTCAACAACTTCATTTCTACCTACCCCTCCCTCTGTATGCTCAGACCCAAACGACTCACCCTCTACACTTACATCGCTGTACTCCAGCATCCTTACTTCCTCGCTCCCCCCAATGCTCAACATTTCCTCAAAAGACATCTCCTCAGTCACGTAACTTTCACTACACAGAGTAGGGGGAAGGATGTAGTCAGGAACTTCAAAAAACTCTAACTCACGCTCAATATCACTCTCACTCCTAATCCTAACCTCTTTAAGAGGGCTTAAATCTAAATCAAAAAGGGTGAAAGGAGAATAAAATTCCCACTAGAACTTGAATCATAGAAGTTCATAAGTTACTTGATTTTGATAGTGCAGAACGAGTTTTGAATTCGAAAATGTGTCACACAAACACTGTAGCGATTTTTGCAGCACTTCGATAGCAAATACGGAGAAAGTAAAAGTCTTTTTACAGAAGTATAACTATATCTACCAAAGGAAATATATGCCTCAACGGCTTTGATTAATTTCATCTTACGGTCACGGTTACACCGTTTCGAATTCGACGGTTAATCCTTAATGGAAATCTCTCGAATTCGATAGTTCGTTTTCCATCCCATCCGCTTAACTGTAGCAGTTACTTTTTTACAACCTGTATTTATTATGCATGTCTTTCGACAAATAGCTATCACGCCACACACTAACTCTACGTCAGACTTTTTTAACGGGCCCCACTAAGCCCAGTTCAGTATTTTTGTTTCCTTTCATAATAAAATTTTTCAACTTTACAAGTATTTTACTTCAGCTCCGACCATAGTCACTCCGTGTCACATATTTTGCTTCGGCTCCGGCCACTATGACTCCGGCTATTACTTTTTACTACGGATTCGGCCACTATGACTCCAGTCATTACCTTTTACTACGGCTCCGGCCACTATGACTCTGGTCACCACTTTTTACTACGACTCCGGCCACTATAACTCCAGTCATCACTTTTTACTACAGCTCCGACCACACTGACTTCGGTCATTATTTTCACTATGGCTCCGGCCACAATCATTCTGGTCACATTTTATTTTGGGAGTGGCCAAAATGACCCCATGTCACATATTCCACAATTAGTTACGGCCATATAAGAATTTGAGTTACCAATTTTTAACTTCTGTAACTCATCTTTAATATTTTCATTCCTCTTTTTATCTATTTATGCATTACTCCCATTATCTCTAACAACATCATTCACAAGTGAATGACTTCGAGGAGAGAATAGTGTAAGGATAGGTCCGAGGTCCTTAACCGCGGACGTACTGTAACAATTCCTTAATAGCCAAAGTGAAGTTAAATCCTACACTTCCTGGTTAAATGGCTACATGATAAATACAGTGGACATGTCCACACCTGATCTATCACACACAGTTTCCCGATCCCGGATTTACTGCCTTAACGGACACGTCACACTCCAATTATCCTGTTAAGCAAGCCACGTGGACACCTTACTAAGGCTTATAAATACCCTCCAGGGGCCACCTCAGAAAGGTAATTGAAACTGACCTAAAGCTCTTCCTTAATTATTCTAAAAAGGTAGATTCGATTATTGCTAACTTAAGCATCAGAGTGTCTACCCCGAGAACCCACCTCAGGGCTTTGCAGGTTAATCTGAAGTGAAGACGCGGACTGAAGAAGGACTTCTGGTCTGATGCAATTACAAAAACTTTAGATGCTCGAAAGGATAACTATCTATTATATATAGCTCTGCATGTGCTCCTATGACATACTTATGGTAGATGACCTCCAATTTGTAATTATCCTATTAATAGTAAAGGTTAGATGCCTCTACTTGTATGGCTTCCATGGGTTTCTTGTGACCTTTGCTTATTAATGAAATCCCTACTTTTCATCAAAAACTTATTAAATTAATTTAAATTTGATTAATACAGTATTTGTTTAAGGCCAAACCTTAATGTTAAGTCCCCAAACTTACCTTAAATTCTCAATTAAGTCCCTAGATTTTTATTGAAGCAAATAAGCTCCTAAACTTGATAATTTGAGCAATTTAACCCTTTTCCATGCAGTAGATTTAACACTTGTTTGTACCTTATTTGTATGGACAAGGTCAATACCTGTCATGCAGGCAATAACATATCAATACCTTATTTGTGCAAGTGAGATACAAACAAACATTAAATTTACCATAAAGAAAAATAGTTAAATTACCTAAATTACCAAGTTTAGAAATTTATTTATTTCAATAAAAGTTTAAAAACTTAATTAAGAATTTGGGGCAAGTTTGAGGACTTAACATCACCATAAAGAAAAGGAGTTAAATTACTTAAATTACTAAGTTCATAAGTTTATTTATTTCAATAAAAGTTTAAAAGCTTAATTAAGAATTTGAGGCAGCTTTGGGGACTTAACATAGGATTTTGTTTTTATTTTAATAATTAAACAAGTGGACCCCTGTTAGTTTAATTTTTTAAACATTGGAGAATTTGGGGGAATTCTTTACAATGCATGTGTAATTTCTGCGAATCGAATCGAACAAGCTAGTAGTAGTTTAACATGTTGCCACGGGAGTTAGGAATTTACATTTCATCTTTGTAGTGTAAGGGGAAAATTTTAGGTACAGAACATCGAAGAAAAATGGGTTCAGCTAAAATTAATTTAATTATCAGGACTTAAAGTTAGAATATTGAAAGATGCATTGTAAATTACCCAACACAAAAATATAAAATTAAGAAAGTAATGAATTTTTGTTTTTTCAACTACAGTAATTGCGGGGGATGGCGAGGAATGAGATTACAATTGTAGGGTGAAGCTCCAACCCCACACCCCCAGCACCAATCCACTAGGCACAAGAGCAATGTGGCTTTTGCCACTTGCCCTCCATGTGGTTGGCAAGTAAGTAGTGGATATGATGTTAATCATGCATTAAAATATAACTTTTTAGCCACATAATATCTATCTGGTGTGACATAATTCTTAGAGTGTAATTTCAAATAGAATTTTTGATTTAAGAGAAAGTGTTCCTTATTTTACAATCCTTTAATATTAAGAGTTTTTTTTTTAATAATTTTTATTGTGTAATTTAATATAATTTAAATTACATAATAAATTTTCATGAAAAAATAAACTTTTTAAATTAAATAATTTTTTTATTTTTTCAATAATAAAAAAATAATATAAAAACAAAATACATCACAATTTTAAAATTAATTAATTTAAATAATATTTCTTATTCTAAAACAATGGAGTATTGTATAACACGCGGTCTACATAAAACGTACGGACTGAGACTGCAAACCAATGAAAAATTTGCTCAAGTCAAGTCTTTGTGTCTTTCTAGGAACTGTAGTCTCTGATTCGTTGCCTAGGAGTGAAAATCAGTGCCAGCCACCAGTACTCGGAGGTTTTGTCCCTTGAAAGACTTAATAGAGTGAGGCACACGTTAACACCTACATCACGGATTTTTGGGAGGGGTGGAAATGATTATTGCAAACGACCTAACAAAATTGTAGTAGTTGATAACGATGATGCCCTGTTGCTTCCTCCTCCACCAACTAAATTGTCACTAGTTTTCTTTTTTCTTTCTGTTTCTTTTTTTTTTTTTTTTCAAACACGGGAAGGTATAAGTCATTATTTAAATCATAAAATTTTTTCTATTAAATTATTAATTAACAAATTTATAACTTAGAACTCTCAGAAAATAAGGTAATTAAAATGTTTTGGAACTCATTATTAATTTAATGAGTTTTTTTGAGGTGACATTCATAAACTCTAATAAATTTAAACTCAAATAATCAAGATAGAATTCTCATATCGCCTTTTAAAAAATACAGGTAGGGATGGATCAATTTCTAAAAAAATGAAGGGACATTTGATCCTTTAAAATTATTGACTGACGTAAATTGCTTATTATTTAATTGTTGACGTTACTACCGTCACAATCTCCGTTTAGCCCATGCTGTCAACTATTTACACTTGAAATTAAATGAAAAAAAGAAAAGAAAAAAGAAAACGAAAGAGAAGGGCTCTAGATCCTTCTCCTTCCAGAACCTCCCAAATTTCAGCCACCATCACCACCAGCTTCTTCTTTTCCCAACATTCCCAACCTCATAAAAACTTCCATCTCACCATCATCACACAGCAACGAAAAGTAGCTTTTATTTTCTATCTGTAATAGCCAAAAAAAAAAAAAAAAAAAGCCTTTAAGGAGTTTCTTGTTTTTGCTCTCAGCCTTCCCTCTTTCCTTTCGCTTTACCTTGGCTTTCTTCCTCTTGGACATTCTACAGATCTAATTTTGGGGAGAAGTGCAAGGCACAACGATCAATGAGGAATGTTTGAGATCCATTTTTGAAAGGAAAAAGAAATCAATTATGTTGGCTAGAGGTTAAAAAAAAAAAGGAAAAGAGCAAAGGGGAGCTTGGGTAGCCTAAAAAAAGAGAAATAAAATTGTAAAGATAGGTCCGAAGGTCCTTAACCTCAGACATACTGCTACAATTCCTTAATAGCCGAAGTGAAGTTAAATCCAGCACTTCTCGGTCAAATGGCTACACGATAAATACAGTGGACGTACCCACACCTGATTTGTCGCACACAATTTCTCGGTCCCGAAATTATCACCTGAAGGGACACATCACACTCTGATTATCCTATTAAGCAAGCCACGTAGACATCTCATGAAGGCCTATAAATACCCCTCAATGGCCACCTCAAAAAGGTAATTGAAAACCAACCTAAAGCTCCTTTTTCATTACTCTAGAGGTAGATCCGATTATTGTTAACTTAAGTATCGGAGTGTCTACCCTAAAGACCCACCTCGGGGCTTTGCAGGTTCATCCGAAATGAAGACGCGGATTGAAGAAGGATCTCTGGTTTGGTGCAATTACGTTGGCACCGTCTGTGGGAAACCGAGCTAAAATCTCTTTTGTTGCTTTCTCGTCATGGTCAACACTCGATCAATCCGAACTAAAAATCAAGCTCAACCTCTTGGACAAGGTCAACTCTCCAAAAACCTTCCACCTCACCTCCCACCTCAGATCCCAAATATGTTCCCTCTCGTTGAACATGCAAAAAGAAGAGATGAAAACCAACCTCACAACTCAGCCCACAACTCAACTTCCATTCCCAATCAAGGAGATATAGTCACAGCTCAGCTTGTTGCAATGCAACAGCAGTTCGGTGTCTTTCAGTTAGTTTTGGCTCAGCTCCTAACTCGGAATAATCTTGGCGATCCCCTTATCAATCTACTCAACCCTACTCAACAACCCCTTGTTCAACAACAAGACCCTCAACCAGTTCAGCATGCTTCTGCTCTCAGTGAGTCTTAGGGTCAGTCTCATATAGCCTCAGTTCAGCAACCTATACCTGATGATGTCACACGATGTCTGGACAGTTTAGAAAAACTGGTAGTCGAACAGCGAAATGCCACACCTCCACACCATAATACTAATTCCATACCTCATCCTCTGAACACCAACATCACATTGGAACCTTATCCCGCTGGCTTCAAAATTCCTCAACTTAAGCCATATGATGGGACGAAAGACCCAGATGATCACCTCCATGCCTTCTACTCTTGTATGCAAGCTCAAAATGCCTCTGATGCGTTGATGTGCAAGATTTTTCCCTCCACTCTCCGTGATAATGCCCAAACCTGGTACTATAGTTTGCCTCCAAGATCCTTTAGCTCTTATACAGAAATGTCATCTTCTTTTGCTATAAAGTTTTCCAATAGAAGATTGATTAGGAAAACTACTTCTGAACTGATGCGAGTCAAACAGAGGGAAGGAGAATCTCTGAAGAATTACATGAGCCGATTCAATGATGCAATCATCAAAGTCAGCTCATTCAACCAATCCGTAGGAATTGCGGCTATAATTCAAGGTCTCCAACATAATAGATTTAGAGATAGCTTAATTAAACATCCTACTGCCACTTTTAATGAGGTTAATGATAGATCTCTGAAATTCATAACTGTTGAGGAATATGCTTTATCACAGAAACCAGTTCTTCCCAAGAATCAAAACCCAAATTGGAGAAATGAGGCTCAGAGCAGAAAGCGGATGAAGACAGTACAGAGCCGAGGTCCGATGTCGGCCTCTACAGCGAGATTCAGGAAAGCCGAACTCACTACCCCCTAAGCAAAATACCAGCAAAGCACTAGTTACATGGACTCCTTTCAATCTGTCGAGGTCATAGATATTCATGCAGATCAAGAATAAGATGGATTTAAGGCGACCAGGGCCAATGAGAAGTTCTGCTGCTACACGTGATCGTACTAGATACTGTGATTTTCATCAAGATCATGGTCATACAACGAAGCAATGTAATAGTCTGAGGTCAGAGTTGGAAAGTCTAGCTCAGAAGGGAATGTTGAATGAATACATCCAAGGAATCGAGCAACCAAAGTTTGTTAGAGAACAAGGGCCACAACCATAGGGATCTCGTAATGCAAGTAACAGACAAGGCGTGGGATATCAACAAGCCCCACCTCCACTCCCACCACCAGCCATAATTATACATATGATTATGGGAGGCTTGGAAGTAGGGGGTTTGAGCTCCAATCAGAGAAAATTGTATGTCAGAGAGGTGAAGCATCAAAACCGAGCCTAGAAACGAAAGTTTGATGATGCAGATTGGAAAAATCAACCAATTACTTTCACATCTGCTGACTTCGATATAGTTGTCACACCTCATAATGATCCTTTGGTCACTTCCGTTATGATTAACAACTGTGAGGTACAACGTATCCTTGTTGACACTGGAAGTGCACTACACATTATGTATTTTCACTATTTTGAGAGTCTCGAACTAGACCCAGCTTTGTTGCAGAGGTACGATGGCCCCATATACATATTCAATAACCAACTTGTTCAGGTAGAAGGAGTTTACCCTTCATGTTGCTTTTGGGAGTGGCCGAACTTATGTTACTCCTTTAGTTCGGTTTCTAGTAATCAAAATGGCATCCTCTTTCAATGTTGTTATTGAACGACCCACATTAATGGAGATCCGAGCTGTGATCTCTCAATCTCACCTCTGCATGAAGTTCCCAACTCCTATGGGGATAGCAACACTACGAGGTAACCAAGAGGTGGCTAGACATTTCTATATTACCTCGGTTACAAGGCCTCGGAAAGGCAAAGATCAGACAACAAAACCATTCCCCAACAAGTTCATGATAATCAGCAAGTAATGGGAGTTAAGATAGTAGACAACCGATCAGAGGATGAAACCAAGGCTACCCTAGTTGAGGATGTAAAGAAGGTGCAAATTGATGACAGAGATCAAAACAAGAAGACACAAATTGAAACTTAGTTAAACCCAAAGGAAAGAGAAGAGCTAATAGCTTTCCTCTGAGCTATCAACGATGTCTTTGCTTAGACCTCAACAGACATGCCAGGAATTCCAACCTCAGTTTCTCAGCACAAGCTCAACACCAATCCATTGAAGAAACCAGTAGCTCAGAAGTGACATCTCTTTGGGGGGGGGGGAGAGGTTATAAAGGAAGAAGTTGAAAAACTCCTGCAAGCTGGTTTCATCAGAAGAGTTGACTACTGTGAATGGGTGGCTAACCCAATGTTGGTCAAGAAGGCAAATGGTAAATGGCAAATGGGCATCGATTACACAATCTCAACCAAGCTTGTCCCAAAAACTGTTATCCGATGCCAAGCACTGACAAACTGGTTGAAGTGGCTTCTGGAAATGAGATTAAGTCTCTTGGATGCATATTCTAGTTAGCACCAAGTGCTGATGGCTTCGAAAGATAAAGAGAAAATCTCATTCTATGCCAGTGATGAAATTTACTACTATGTCATGATGCCCTTTGGCCTAAAGAACGCAAGTGCCACTTACCAAAAAATGGTGACCATCGTCTTCCAAGCTCAGATCAGCAAGAATTTGGAGGTTTATGTCAATGACATTGTGGTAAAGAGCCTGAAGGCAAAAGATCATCTAGCTGATCTCGATGAAACATTCAACAACCTTAGAAAGAACAAAATACAATTAAATCCAACCAAATGCATCTTCGGTGTGGAGTCTAGGAAATTTTTAGGCTTCATGGTTTCCCGAAAGGGGATTGAGGTTAACCCAAAAGAGATCAAAGTAATAGCCTAGATGGAACCGCCGAAGTTAGTGAAAGATATACAAAGATTAACTAGAAGGGTGACAGCTCTTCATAGATTCATATTGAAGTCAGCGAACAAGTGCCTGCCATTCTTCAAGATCATGAGGTCAGCAGCCCAGAAGGATGAATCTGGCAAACAGAAGAAGTTTGAATGGAACCAAGAATGCCAAGCTACATTCGATGAGCTGAAGTCTTATCTCACCACCTCTACTGACTAAAGTTATAGATGGAGAAATTCTCTATTTGTACCTCAGTATTTCAGACGAAGCAATTAGTTCAGTTTTGGTGAGAGAATAAGGCAAATAGCAAAAACCAATTTATTATATCAGCAACGTGCTGCATGGAGCAGAACTGAGGTACCTTATTGCCGGGAAAGCAACATTGGCAGTTGTCACTTCAACCAGAAAGCTGAGGCCATATTTCCAGTCGCATCCAATCATCGTCCTCACATACCAACCTCTTCGACAGATCCTCAGAAGCCGGAGTGCTTCGGAAGGTTAATTAAGTGGGCAGTAGAACTGGGGGAATTCAAGATAACATTTTAACAGAGGTCTGCGATCTGAGCCCAAGCATTGGCAGATTTCATCGTGGAATGCACCCCATGTCACTCAAACCCTAACCTCGAGTCGAGCGACTGGACCTTATATGTTGATGGAGCATCTAGGAATAAGGGTTCAAGAGATGGGGCTTTCTTAATTGGCCTAGATGGATATCGAAGTGAGCATGCTTTGAAATTTAACTTTGATGCAACTAATAACATGGCTGAGTATGAAGTTCTGCTACTTGGTTTATAACTAGTATTGGAGCTGAAAGTCATGGCAATACAAGTTTACAATGACTCACGGCTTGTGGTTAATCAAGTCAACTCAGTTTGTGAAGTTATTGATCTTGTCATAATAAAATATGTAGCCCTAGTGGTGGAGTTGAAATGCAAGTGCCAAAAGTTTTATTTGAGCAAGATTCCCCAAAAGTGAGAATGACCAGGCAGATTCGCTTTATAAGTTTGCCTCTGATAGCTCCTTAAGTTCCAGATCAGTTTTCGTAGAAGTTTTAGATGAACCAAGCTTCATGAAGCCAAGAATGATGGAAATCAGCACAAACTCAGATACACTGAGTTGGACATATCTAATTGTTTCCTTTTTACGAGACAGGTCAGTGCCTGAAGACAAGTAAGAAGCAATGAGGTTGAGGAAGAAAGCGTCTCGATATATGCTCATTGATGGAGTCCTCTATAAGAGATCTTTCTCTCTCCCTCTCCTATGATACTTGAATCCTTATGAAGTTGAGTACGCATTTCAGGAGGTACATGAAGGTGTATGTGGAAGCCACATTGGTGCTAGAACCTTAGCTCACAAAGTCCTTAGACAAGGATATTACTGGCCGAATATGTATGAAGATGCGACTCACTTTGTGCAGAGATGCCCGAAGTGCCAATTCTTTGCACATTTGACTCACCAACCAACAAAAGAGCTCACCAACTTGGTTGCACCATATCCATTTGCTCAGTGGGGACTTGATCTTTTGGGTCCATTCATGAAAGGGGTTTGAGGTGTAACCCATCTAATCGTTGGTGTTGATTATTTTACGAAATGGGTTGAAGCTTGGCCACTATCCAATCTCACTTCTAGAAAAAGGTCGAAAACTTTGTTTTTGGTTCAATCATCTACAAATATGGAATTCTGAACCATATCGTGGCTAATAATGGTACTCAGTTTAATTGCTCTTCGTTCAAAGAGTTCTGCTCCAATTACGAGATCAAACTACAGTTTATCTCAGTATACCATCCGGAGTCTAATGATATGGTAGAATCTGTCAATAAATCTATCCTAGAAGGGATAAAGCCTAGATTGGAACAGCACAAGGCTAGATGGGCAAACGAGCTTAACAACATCCTCTAGGCATACAAAACTACGAGCTAAACTGCCACAAGTGAAACACCTTACCACCTGGCCTTTGGTACTGAAGCAATCATTTCTATTGAAATAGGAGTTCCAAGCTTTAGGGTAACCCATTTCGATGAAGGACAAAATGGACAACTGCTTCGAGAAAACCTTGATCTGCTTGCCGAAGTCAAAGAAGAAGCACGACTTCGAACTCTAGTATACAAGCAGAAATTAGCCAACTTCTGCAACAAACGAGTCCGCCCTCGAACATTCAAAGTAGGAGTTCTTGTCCTCAGAAAGGCTGGCCTAACAGGGTTTGAAACTCGTTTTGGCAAACTGGCCTTGAACTGGGAAGGCCGTTACATAGTGGCCGACATGCCACATCCTGGTGCCTATATCCTCCACGATGTTGAAGGGAAGAGAGTTCTTAGAGTCTGGAATATCAATAACTTGAAGAAATTTTACCCTTAATAAACTTCTTGCAAGTGATCTATGTCTTATTCTTCTTTATACTTATTACTTCTTCATTTTTTACATTCATTTCATCTCTTATTCTGTATATCCGAGGTCAGTCGGTTTGGAATTTATTCCTTGGACTTCATTTTTATTAATGAACTTTGCTTCACATACAAAGTGATTTACTTCTTCTCAGTGCATATCCGAAGTGATTTACTTCTTCTTAGCTCATATCTAAAGTAATGTACTTTACCTCAGTTTTTATGACTAATATAAAACAAATAAAGCACAGAGTAAGTATTACACATAATTTCAAAAACAAAATTTTGTTATTAAAATCAAATAATAAAAATTACAAACTGTTCAATTGTTCCAATGTTATCAAACAAGAAAGATCAAAAAACAAAAAATTATTCTACTAGGGGAGATGGTTGAGGTGGCTGTTGCTCTGTTGGAAGAGGCGACTGCTCTGCTGGAAGAGGTGGCTGCTCTTCGTCATAAGGAATTGAATGGACCTCCACTGGATGAGGTGGCTGGTTTTCCTCAACTCCAACACCATCTACCTCTGCTTCCTCTTCCTCCACTACTACGAACTTGAAGTCCAAGTGTGGAGGAAAAACGGTACGTCCCTCTTCATCGTGATCCCACCTCAATTTAATCTCAGGTCGGAAGTCTGCTGACATACTCTCACCGTTTTCTTCCACCCCTTCCTCTTGTTCGCCAAAGGTGATCTTTGTTATATTCACTTCGGGATATTTAGCTTTCACCTTCTTTCTACAATCGATGAAGGCGAGGATCACAGTTGGTAGCTAGTAGAGATTGACTATATTGTCAAACGAGCTGGAGTTGACGAAGTTGCTAATATGCTCCTTCATCCCATTGTGTACCATCAGTTGAACATTCTTCTTCAGCTCAACCATAGCTCCTTTCATCATTTTTATTTCCTTCTTTTGAGCCTCGCGCTTGTTTTCAGAGATTTTTCTCTTTCTCTCCTCAGAGAATCCTTCTCCTGCTCAAGCTGCTTCATTGTTGGTACCACCTTATCCAATGGCTCTTGCATGTCTTTATTTTTCTTTTCTAGCTCCTCATTCTCCTTCTGCAGCTGCTCACACTGCCTTTGCAAGAGGGAGTGATCCTTCACACTCTTCATAAATTCCTGAGCAAGAGCATTCACCCAACTCACACTCTACAATTCAAGCAGAAGTCAAAAAAAAAAAAAAAAAAAAAAAACAATAACAACAACAACAACAAAACACCAACAATCACACATAAACCAACTTAACATACCTCCAAAGCGTGCTTCACCACAGTTGCCCCACAATACTTCAGCACCTCTTCCTTAGCTTGACGCTTGTCCACTTCGGAGAAGGTTGCATTAATAAACCTTCTTGCCCCCGTTGCGTTCTTCGCATCAAAGAGGCTACTCTGAAAGTACAACGGGGGAACAAGGCCTTTTCCTTTACTAGGGGCTCTTACTTCAGCCCCCTCCACCTTAGACTCCCTAAGCTCAAGATTGAGCTCAACAGAAAGAGGCCGAGGTATGAACTACAGAACCTTGTTCCCCCTAACCTCCTGCTCCACCACCGTTTTCTTTTTCTGTAGTGCTCCCAACTGCTCACTACCATTCCTCTTCAACTCCAGCCTAGGCCGCACCTCCTCAACTCTAGCCGAGGTGCTAGGTACTAACTCCTTCCCAGCTCCCACTTCAGTTCTCTCCTTGGTTGAAGCCTTTGACTTCTTCCTCGGCTTCTTTGGAATAGCCACCCCCTCAATAGCATTCAAAAACTTATCCATCTCAACTGCAAAACAACGGAAACAAAGCAGTGTCAACAACAAAACTCTACACTCCACATCAAACACTACAATATAAAATCTAAACACACCTTCACTCAAAGCGCTTGGCCCATAGAGCCCAGCAACCTCTATACAATCCGCACTGGTTAGGTACATTATGTTAACTAACTTACCCCCCTCCCTCACCAACTTCCCCACCTCTTCCTCCTCATCCTCATTTAAACTATATTTATTTTGGTTGGCCTTCTTAGCCTTCCAAGATGACAACAATTCTACTTCAACATCCCCTCTCTCCCACTTAGTGTCATCTACAAAGAAAAATTTCTCCTTCCATCCTTTAATGGATGAAGGACCCATTGTAAATAAACTCCTACTCTCCTTAATTGATACTCTAGGAGTGAAATAATACCATCCCTTGTCCTTTCTGCTACCCCCCTTCAGAACAAAAAATATTTAAACATATTTACAGTTGGCACATTAACCCCCTGAGCTCGGCAATAAATTAAAAACCCTATTATTACTCTCATAGCATTAGGGGCTAATTGTGTCAACCCTATGCTATAATCTAATAATAACCCCAGTAGCAGCTCAAGAATTGGAAACCTAAGCCCAGCTGCCAAATACTGAGCTTACATGGGCATCCAATGATCTCGAGGTGAAGAACATGCCCTCTCCTCTACCCCAGCAGGCCTAACCAAAACTCGAGAAGAAATTTCATAAGTTTCTACTAAATAACCCAGGCTATCCCTAGTCCTGAGTTCAGACTCATACTACCTCACCTCATACACAATGTTTGCATCTACGTCATAACACATTTCATTCCTACCCTCCACTTCTACTACGGTAATAGGAACCATATTTCACTCTACCCCAACCCTCTCACTTCTTTCTACCCCCTTCTCCATCCTCTCTGAATCAAATGACTCACTGGTCATACCCACGTCACCATATCCCAACACCCTCACTTCCTCACTTCCCCCAATGCTCACCGTTTCTTCAGAAGATATCTCTTCAAAGTTCGTAACTTTCACTGCATGGAGTAGAGAAGGTGGGGAGAAAATGAAGTCAGGACCTTCAGAAATTCTAACTCACACTCACCGTTACTTTCACTCCTAAACCTAACTTCCTTCAAAGGACTTAGATCTAAATCAGAAAGTATGACAGTAGAAGAAAAAACATTCTAAAATCTAAATCACCAAAACTCATACGTTACCTGATCTTGGTCTTGAAAGCTTGATGTAGAAGTCCACAAAGGATGCAACAATTCAGACACAAAAAAAACATAGTACAATTTTGGCAGCAATTTGGTAAAAAATACAACAAAAGTAAAACTACTTTTGCAGAAGTGTGGCTATATATACCACAAAGCAAAATATATCTCAACGGTTGTGATTAATTTAATCTGACGATCACAATACCCACCGTTTCGAATTCAACGGTTAAACCCTAATGGGAACCTTTCGAATTCAACGGTTCATTTTCCATTCCGTCTGTTCAACTATGGCAGTTACTTTTTTTAGCCCGTATTTATTGTACATGTTTTTCAACAGATAGCCGTCACATCATATACTAATCCTATGTCAGACTTGTTAAACGGGCCCACTTAAGCCCAACTCAACACTTATGTTCACTTTCACAATAATATTTTTCAATTTTACAATATTTTTCAATTTTACAAGTATTTCACCTCGGCCCCGGCCATAGTGACTCCGGTCATCATTTTTTACTTTGGCTCCGGCCATTATGACTCCGGTCATCACTTTTTACTTCGGCTCTGGCCATTATGACTCTGGTCATTACTTTTTACTACGGCTTCAGCTACAATGACTCTGGTCATTACTTTTTACTACGGCTCCAACCACAATGACTCTGGTCTTTATTTCTTATTACGACCCTGATCACAATGACTTCAATCATTACTCTAGCCATTGTCATCCCACGTCACATTTTATTTTGGGAATAGCCACAATGACCCCGTGTCACATATTCTACTATTAGTTATGGCCATACACGAATTTGAGTTACCAATTTTTATTTTAACTTCAGTAACTCATCTTTAATATTTTTTCGTTCCTCTTTCACCTATTTATACACTACTCCCATCATCTCTAACAACATCATTCACAAGTGAATGACTTTGAGGGGGGCAATAGTGTAAGGATAGGTTCGAAGGTCCTGAACCTCAGACATACTGGTACAATTCCTTAATAGCCGAAGTAAAATTAAATCCAGCACTTCTTGATCAAATGGCTACACGATAAATACAGTGGACGTGCCCACACCTAATTTGTCACACACAATTTCTCGGTCCCAAAATTACCGCCTGAAGGGACACGTCACACTCCGATTATCCTGTTAAGCAAGCCACGTGGACATCTCACGAAGGCCTATAAATACCCCCAAGGGGCCACCTTAAAAAGGTAATTAAAAACCAACC
>BPVZ01000111.1:129825-140805 GCA_020521535.1 Rubroshorea leprosula
TTATATTTATTTATAATATACCCTTTAAAAAATAAAAGATAAATGAAGACTTTATGTAATTAGATAATTAATTAAATTAATAATAGAGTTTAAGGAGGAAAAAATATTTGTTTACAATTCAAAGTCAAAAAACAACAATTATTTTTAGATATAGGAAATATCATTACTAATAGTTACTATATGGTTATTAACTGTTTTTAATAGTCAAACTAAACAGAATTAATATTTAAAAGAATGAATTTATTTTCTTCATTTCAAAATAACTATCACTTTTGAATTTGTCTCTAAATTAATTATCTTTTTTATTTTTAAGAAAGAAAATTATTTTTTATTTTAATTCTATTCTTATTTATTTATTTTACTTAATTATCCTATCACAAAAATATTACTTTTATTTTTTATTTCTTTTTTTAAGAGTGTTAAAGATAAATATACAAATTATCTTGAAAAATAAAAAAATAATTATTATTTCAAAATTAGAAAAAAAAAAAAAAAAAAGAGTAAGTATTTGTGTGACTCTATCAATTTATATGTGACTATAACTGTTGTCTAAAATGAAGTCAATGTTAGTTATGGCTAATTGGCCATTGGATTAGTGATTATTATTCCTTCATTTAAAACAGATTATAGACTAGGAGAAGACAATCCTGATTCATTAATCTTTTTAGGGGTATTTAGGTTAGCATTTCAAAAATAACGATCTACCTTTGCTGGATGGTTATAATTGTTGATTATAATTGAATGGAGTAAAATTTTTAAATTATAAATAATATTTTTTTAGAATAATAGATTTTTTTGATTTTATCTTTAGATTATGGATTTTGAAATAACTTTTATTTTTATCTATTTTATCTTTAAAAAATAAAAATAAAATAAAAAATTATTTTAATTTAAAGAGGCATAATTAAAGTTAAAAGATAATCATAAAGTTAAAATAAAAAAAATATTTGTCTTATTTAAAATAGGTAAAAATAAGTATTCTCTCTATCTTAAAATAATTGTCATTTTTTAACTTTGAGTTTAACCTAAATTAATTTTTATTTTTTTATTTTTTAAAGTAAACAAATATGTTTTCTTTAATTTAATCCTATTATTATCTATTTATTTTAATTAATTATCATATCACAAAAAGTTTAACTTTATCTTTTAACTTTTTTTCTAAGAATAATATAAATAAATACATAAATTGTCTTCAAATCTTTAATTTAAAGAAAAAATCAAAAAATGATTGTTATTTTTGGATGAAAGGAGTATTATTCTGGGACAAATTTTAATACAAAAAATCTATTATTTTGAGATAAAAGGAATAAATATTATCAATTATTAAATATTAAATATTAATTATCAACTATCAATTTCATAAAAATTGTTAATCCAAATACCCATCAGAGAATAACCCATGTGGATCCTGAGATGGTTGACAACAGTTATAGCCACCCGGCAAAATGTTGAGTCACCTAAACTTTTAAATTTTGTCTCTTGAAATATTAATTTTGTTTAGTTTAATGGTTAAAAATAGTTAATAATTATAGTAATTAGTTAACAAATGATAAAATAATTTTAATAAACTAAAATTAATCTACACATTAATATTTTAAATACTATAACTAACCCTTTATTAAAAAAATGGTAACCCTAACAATTTATTGGACAGCCATGACAATTCCTGAGATGATCTACTAGTTTTGTTTTTTTTTTTAAAAAAAAATTGATTTCAATTTCATTTTTAAAATTTTGTTTTATATTTAAGAATAAACTTTTAATTTCCTCGATTATTCTTTTTAGTTTTTAGCTTGATAAATCAGCAAATGCAATAATAATAATAATAATAATAATAATTTAATAAAGATTAATTAAGTATTTAATTATAATATGAATGACGCCTTTCTTACATGTGCCCGACTCTTATAAAAAAAAATAATTGAAGTTTTAATTTTGAAAACACAATTTTTTAGTGAATATTTTCGAAAACCAACCCTTCAATCTATAAAATGCTTTAAGTTAATGTAACGTATATAATTATTTGATTCAAAATTTTATATTTTTTAATATATAGTTAAATATGATAAATTTTTTATAATAAATAAACTAATTATATGTATTCAACTAATTTACAAATTAATATATATGATCTATATGATTAGGAAACTAAGTTTAATAGTTTATTTTTAAAAATATTTACTAAAAAATGTTATTTTTAAAGTGTGATTCTAACTCTATTTTTTTTAAAAGTTAGCACAAGACACATTATTTTTTAATCGAAATATTAAAAATTTTGATTTAATTGGATACTAAAATGCACTCAATCAAAACTCAATACCTATATCTGAAAACCACGTTTAACTGAAAATCAAAGTAATTAAACCTAACAAAACGAAAATTTGATTGGTTTGAAATATTGAGTAGTTTGAAATTAATTGAAAAAGTCACCCTAGGGTGGATATTGAAGAGAAATCTAGCTAAAAGAGTGCCATAATTGTAAAGTGAAAAAGAATTGAGCCCCTACTAGGTGAACCTTTCGGTTCTTTGCTATGGCAATCATTTTCTCTTGTTTCAGATCCATGCAATCATCATTCTATATCTAAGCGACGATCAACCAAGACCTTGTTCTTTAATTTTTCATTTCTTACAAAGAAAAAATTGAATATAATATTTACTACCTACAATTCTTCACTCTTTCGTATCCTTTATCCCTCATCAGTCTTCCTTGTCTCCACTCAGCTACACTCGTGAATTGGAATCCAAAATTTCAAATCGAAAAAGAAGGAAATTACTTATCTATAATCTTATTATATTATAAAAATTATTAAAATTATCAATAATTTTAAAAAATATTTAATAACTTCATAAAAATTCTCAATAAATCTTTTAAAAATATTATAAAATCTTCAATAAATACTTAATGAGTCTCTCTTAAAAGTTTAAAATCTACCTCAAATTTAAGAGTCTAATATTATCGTTCAAATACTATATTATTACCCGACTTTAATTCAATTTCTAAACTTTAATTCAAATTTTAATTAAATTTAAACTAAAACTTTAATAAGTATATATATTATATATAAGGCATATATATAGGAATTGTATTATTATCTTACTATTTTTCTTTTTATATTATAAAAATAGTTAAATTCTTCAATAAATTTTAAATAAATATCTAATAAGCTTTTTAAAATCTAAACCCAATTATATCTTATTATATTATAAATATTGTTAAAATCATCAATAAATCTCAAAAAAATACTTAATTGATCTCTTAAAATCTTTAATAAATAACTTTAAAATACTCAAAAAATCTCAAATAGATACCAAATAAGCCTCTCGTAGAAAAATATGGACCGAAAACAATTGTAACTTGCTTTGAATTTTTTTTAAAAAAATTGTAGCTTACTTTGACATTATCATCATTATAATACAATAATATTAATTAGTTAGTATAATAATAACAATTGTACAAAGCTTATTTTGACGTTAACAATTTACCATATAATGGAGTCTTATTTTAACTTTTCAATTATATTTCAATCTAAATTCAATCATATATTTAAAAATAATTTTTCTATATACATCTTTAATTTATATTTTATCTTACTATAATATAAAAATTTTAAATCTTTAATAAATTTTGAATAAATATACAAATAGACTTTTAAAATCCCTTCAAAATCTCAAATAAAAAAACTCCCGTGCTCTGCCTAAGGTTGGGGCAGAGGTGACGGGTCCCCCTTTGGGTCCTTTTCTTGCAGTGGAGTTCCTCCTTCTATGCTTTCCTCTTACCTTCTCCTTCCCCTTCTTGCTCTCTCCTCCACCTTCATCGCCCGTCTTGCTTTGGAAACTTCAGCCCAAGGGACCACAAGGCGGTGGCCTATTCAGACCTAGATCTGGGGGTGTTTTCCGAAGGCTTTGGCTAGCATAGGGTGAGAATTGATCTTGCTTTTGGTTGGTTTTTCTCCTATTTATCTTGTAGGGCATCTCCTGGGATGGGATTTTGGCGGATTTGGCAAGGTTACTTCATTCCAATTCCTGATCTAGTTACCAACTCTGGAGGGAAAAGGATGTTATGGGTGACACCGATTATGGGTGCCACGGGAAGCATGGTTTTCAAGCTGACAAAGGGGCTCTAGTTCCCTTAATGGGTATTAACAGTATGGGGTTGCAGAGGTTTAGCAAAGTTGGAAACCTGATTGGGGGTATTCGATGGCGATTGGGAAGCCTGTGCTTGTACAAGGGGTTCTTTGCCCCTTTTTTTGTTGGTAAATTTTTAGAAATAGATTGGAAGGCAACATGTAGGTTGGGGATTATTTGTTGTTAGAATCCTTGCTTTCCCGACGAAGCTAATTAAATAGGTGAGGACATCTAGTAGCTTTTGATGCTTAAAGCAACTTTGCTTTCTACCTTGTAGCACTATTTAACCCATACAGCAATTGCAATAACAATCTCTAGTTGCAGATGACTCTCTTTACTTAATTATCTATATTCGTCATGGGTATAGTTTAAATCTGTTACTAGTGCTGTAGGTTATACTTCTGATTTTATTTTCAGGTTATAATGCTTTAGGCTATATGCCCTATAATGGAGCTTTTCTGTATTTCTTATTTTAATTAATATAATTTCTTCATTTTTTATCAAAAAAAAAAAATCTCAAATAAATACACAAAGTACCTTTTAAAGAAACTCCATTAAGAAGTTGAAACCTAATTAAATTAAATTAATTCCTTTTCAAATTTCTTGATGCCGTATGATACATATAATTCCTTATTAAGTTAATTCTCTATATAATCTTACTATATTATAAAAATTGTTAAAATCTTCAATAAGTCTTGAATAGTTACCCAATAAGCCTTTAAAATACCTCTACACTCTCAAATAAATAAAAAATAGATTTAAAAAAAATTCATTAAGGAAGTTGAAGGCTCATCAAATTAAATTAATATTCTTTCAAATTTGTTGGTGAGCACAACATATATAATACCTATTAAATTAATTCTTTATATAATAATACTTAATAATACTCTAATTATATTAAACTTACTAATTTTTCTTAAATTCCATGTCAACTATTATATAATAATCTGACTTCTATATTTACATATTATTAAAGTTAAAATAACTTATCGAAATATATAATTTGACTTTTACTTCAATTATATAATGTGTTTAACATAATACACATTATATTATATTCAAGAAGTACACATTTCTAAATAGTGAACTATAATCCGTTATTCTAGAACTAAGAGAGTAATAATTAGGATATTAATTGGTATATCATCCGGTTCAACACACTATAATATACACTCATTAAAAAATCATTATTTTTTTGTATGAAATTAAAAGTAGACAAATTTAAAATTGTAGTCATTCATACATCATGTATGTAAGAATTAGTTGAATTGACTGTAGTTATATTATATTTTAATGACTCAACCAAGCAGGTGTCAAAAAGTATGTTGAATCGAAGCGTTTATCAATTATTTTCCTAATAATTAAGATGTAAATAATTCTAAATAAATTTATTTCTAAATAATGATTACTAAAATTTTAAGAATTATAAATAATTACAAATTGTAATACATATAATCAATGTGTATCAACTTAAAAGACTAATTTGAAAAATACAAAAAAATATTATAAATGAGCCATCTTAGCATAGGTAGGAAGTAAGAGAACATACTTACAAGAAACCTAAAAATAAAAAGAGAGTCTCTGTAAGGAACTTAAAAATACTTTAACATTCTCTTTTTCAAAAGTCTAAACTATCAAAAAAATATAAAAATGGTAAAGTAACAATCCTTACAAGCTTTCAATATATTCATTAAGATTAAAAGTTAAACAATTCTAATATGGACAATTATACATACACTCTTGTCTGTTACACACTTCGTTACACATACTCACTCTCCGTTACTTTTTTTGTTAAGTCCAAATGCACCGAGCCCTTTCTTTCTCCTTGTTGTTCAATGTCCTCACTAGATCCATTTTCCTCCTCACCTCCATCCTCATCCTAATCATCCACAGCCTCATCTTCCTCTTCTTCATCATCATCAATTTTACCCACTCAAAGTATAAAGTTGAGCAAGTGGGAACCTGCAAAGGAACCCAAATTTGGTGTTGGGGAAGGGGAGAGAAAATGAAAGGATTTAGAGGTTGAAGATAAGGACTTAGGAACCCAGTAGTTTGGGTTCCTTTGAACCCAAACGACTTGAGAAAGATCCTCACGTACTGTGGAGACGCTATGTTGACTGGCTGTACCAGCATAAGGAACTCAGGTTGTACTTGAATGTTAGTCAGATTGGGTTCATGGATGAGTTTTTGGTGGAGATGGAGTCGAGATTCCAAGTGGCGTTTAAGGCGATGGAGGAGTTGGAGAAAGGCACCATTGCGAATTCTAACGAAGGACAGATGGTTGGACACTACTAGCTAAGCAATTCGAAGCTAGCGTCATTGCCCTAATTTTCTTCTTGCTCTTGAATTTCCTTCAAATATCCTTCAATTTCCTAAAAAATTGGCAAAAACCAAACCTACAATGTTATGCAGTGGATCTATTTGGGCTTAGTTTTTGGGTTTCAAGATGAACTCAAATGTAGGATTCCACAACAAGCTTATATCCCTTGCAAACCTAGATTTTTGAGTTCACAAGAGGATCCCTTTTAGATTCCTCCATCGAATATCTTTTCTTGATTTTTCTTTAGTTTTTTTACTCAAATTCAGCTTTTGTCATGGTGGTTGTTAAGCTTCAATCTCAACTACAATCTCTTTGAATTTTGAGTTTGAATGGAAAATTATTTTTGTCTTTTTTTAGTTTGGTCTTACTTTCCTGTTTCACTGTCCGATCAGTTGGGCTAGGTACGTTTGAGACTTAACGGAAAGTAATGGAGAGTGAGTGTGTGTAACAAAGTGTGTAATGGATGAGGGTATATGTAGCATTTTTTCTTCTAATATACACAAAATGAGGGAGAGGGAGAGAAATTGGGGTAAAAATGATATATAATAATAAATATAGATGTAATGGGTGAATATGAAAGAATAATTTACCAATGACATGTTAGTTCGAGTAAAAAAAAAATTGATTCCCCTTAAACAAAATTTCAAATTTGAGTCTTGTGAATGAATAAATATGTGTTGGAAGAGTTTCCTCCCTTATGGGATCTGATGCAACTCGACTCCAAATTAATTGAGGCCCAATGTGGCTTTCGAATATTAGAGGATTTAGAACCGAAAATGAAAAAATAATATTGAGGGAATAAGGATAATGAGAGAAAAATTAATAACAAAGAAATTATTCATATATAGATATTAAAATGAGGATGAATGCGAAATAGATAGATACTAATAAAAAAATGTAAAATAGATAGATAAATATAATAACAAAATGTGAGAAGATAGGTTAAGAGAAGGAATTCTAGGAAAATTTAATAAAAGGTGAAATACAGTTAAGTAAAAAAGTTCCAAGAGGGAAAAACTAGAGTAAAAAAAATATATATATATTTGTTAAATGAAGATTTTAAAAAATAACTAAGAAAGAATAATAGAAACGAAAGAACAATGAGAGAAGGAATAATAAAAAATAAATTACTAATATAAAGAGGAAAATTAGATAAGACTTATAATGTGAATATGTATATAAATTTATTGCATATATTATTGAATTATTTATGATTTGAAGATATTTATATGTTATTGTAATAATGAGAAAACGTAAAATACCTAGTGATAGATAAAAGGAGGAAAATTGGATTAAAAAAAAAAAGATGAAAAGGGACGACTAAGGAGAATTAATAACATAGAGTGGTAAGGAGAAAAAAGAATAATAACAAATAAACTATTAATATAGAAAGGAAAAGTGATGGTAGATATAGTTTAGAATGATAAATATAGAGAGAAAATGTGCAATGATAAGTTAAGAGATGATGTCATAGAAAAAATTAAGGAGAGATGGGTAAAGGTGCACTAGTCAAACAGAAATATCAATGGAATAATGTTAAAAAGTTGTATCTTTTATATTTGGACTTACAACATGTATAATATAAATAAAGGGTGGGAGAAAGTTGGAATAATAGTATATTTAATATAGAGAGAGAAAGTGATGACAAATATAGTATATAGATAAATATAATAATAAAACATGTGAAAAATTAAAAGATGATATGAAAATAAAAATTAATAAAACATGGAG
Source organism: Rubroshorea leprosula (assembly GCA_020521535.1). Lineage (NCBI taxonomy): Eukaryota > Viridiplantae > Streptophyta > Magnoliopsida > Malvales > Dipterocarpaceae > Rubroshorea > Rubroshorea leprosula. Next base: position 138,002 of record BPVZ01000111.1, read on the forward strand.
CATAGATAAATGAAAAAGAACCAAAAGAATAATGTTAATAATTCGTATCATTTATGTTTTGACTTAAAAGCTTCTAATATGAGCAATTTAGGAGAGATGGGACAAAAAAAGATATATAATAATAATATTTATAGATGCAATAATAAAGAAAATGAAGACTTTCACTAGCAACTCTATCATATTTATCTCAAAAAATTTAAATTGATATAAAAGTTAAAAATCTATTTATAATAAACTAATATGTGTTTAAAATTATTTAAATATTATTAATTAAAAATTAATTTTAATTATGAATTAATATTATTATATTTAATAATTACTAAAAAAGTCCAACATAAACAAATCACGCATAATGCGATTTTAAAACCTAATTTTATATATATATATATATATATATATATTATATGCGCATTTGTTAGCTAAATCAATTCGAATACCATATTGATTCTTGATTAAAAAATGACATGAAATCTCACTAGCGTTTTAGCTTGTGCGAGTCCTTTGCTAGGACAGTGTGCCTAAGATTTGTCCTTGCACTTTTGGGTCGGGTTCTCCACAATTTTAGTTGAAGGGGGATGGGAGTGAGAAAATTGAACATGTAGATAGGCTTCAAAACATGAGATTTGTATCTAACCTAACACTCCCTTTTCATGTGCAAGCTTGTAATGAATTTTGAGTTTTGACATGTGCATCTCAAGTTATGGATTTAAGAGGCATTAATTCTTCATGTACGCATAGGTATAATCTACCACGTGAATCTTGAGCTAGCAATATGGTTGTGTTAGATTTTGAATCTTGACATATGCATCTCAAGTTATGGACTTAAAAGCATTCTTTATGTATATGTTTGATTTGTCATATAAATCTCTAGCTAACAATAAGGGTTTAACATGCTCTTCTTACGTGTAAGCTTGATTAGTAACAAGATTTCAGGCCACCAAGAAACAAAACTTGGATTTTGATATCATTTGAATATTTTATAAATGGATTAAAATACAAAGTAAAGTTACCATCTAAAATGAATTGGTAATAAATAAAATAACATTTCTTGAATTTAACTTACATGCTTGTTATTTCTTCACTATGATATTTTCTCACTTCACATGCTCTCCTCACATGTAGATCTCATATGTCACGTGGTTTTCAAGCTAATAATACAAGCTTAACATACCCTTAGCAGCTGATCAAATAAAGCCTAGTTTATGGCTTTTACCGATCCTGTTGGTAACCATTCTTCCAAACCAAACAATCACTAGTAGTGATCAATCCACTTCAAGAACACCTTCTCTTACCCAAAAGCAGTGGAAATGCAGAGTGCAGTTTGCACTCGGGTTGTGATTGGTCTGAGTGCAATAATTTATTTTTTTAAAATAAAAAATAAAAATAAAATATCTAGGGAATTGTAACTGCACCAAACCAGAAGTCCTTCTTCAGTCTGTATCTGCACTCTGGATTGACCTGCAAAGCCCCGAGGTGGATCCTCGGGGTAGACACTCCGATGCTTAAGTCAGCAATAATCGGGGCTACCTTTAGAGCGGAGAAACAAGGAGCTTAGGGTTGGTTTCAATTACCTTTTGGCGTGGCCCTTGAGGGGTATTTATATGTTCCCATGAAGAAACCACGTGGCATGCCAAGCAAAATATTCGAGATCTGATGTGTATCTCCAGGCAGTTATTTCGGGATTTGATGCGTATCTCCAAGCAGTTATTTTGGGACCCGGAGATTGAGCCAAGCAAGATATTCAGGATTTGATGTGAGGATGTCCATCGTAACTGCTATGCTGCTGTTCGAGCGGGAAGCTCTGGATTTATTCCTTACTTCGGTTGTAAAAGAATTACTACCGTACGTCCGAGGTTGAGCACCTCAGACCTGCCCTTACACTATCTCCCCCCTCCCCCCCGAAGTCATTCATTTGTGAATGATGTTATTGGGAGTGATAGGGGTAGTGCATAAATAGGAGTGAAAGAAAATACAAGATAGATAAGTTACAGAGATAAAAACGAAAATCTGTACTGCAAAAGTATGTATAGCCGTAGCGGATAATGAAATAAAGAGCCATAGCAAGGAACAGTGGCTAGGGCCGCAATAAAAATAATGACCGTAGTCATAGTGGCTGGAGCCAAAGTAAAATATGTGAGACGGGGTCACTGTGGCAGTAGCCGAAGTGAAACGTGTGACACTAAGTCACTGTGGCCGGAGCCGAAGTGAAACGTGTGACACTGGGTCACTGTGGCCGTAGCCAAAGTGAAACGTGTGACACTGGGTCATTGTGGCCAGAGCCGAAGTAAAACATGTGACACTAGGTCACTGAGGCCGGAGGCGAAGCAAAAACATGTGACACTGGGTCACTATGGCCGGAGCCGAAGCAAAAACATGTGACACTAGGTCACTGTGGCCGGAGCCGAAGTGAAACGTGTGACACTGGGTCACTGAGGCCAGAGCCGAAGTAAAATACTTGAGCAAAATTTAAATTGGACAAAAGTGAGCAAGAGTGTTGAAATGGGCTTAAGCGGGCCCATCTAAGAAGTCTGACATAGAGGTGGTGCGCGACGCGACAGTTGTCCTCTGAATGACGTGCGTAATAAATGTCGCTGTAAAAAGATAAATGTAACAGCCCAACGGGCAGATGTTAAAAACGAACCGTCGAGTTCGAAACGTTACCGTTTGGGGTTAACCATCCAATTCGAAACAGTGTCTTTGCAGCCGTTAGATGGGTTAATCACAGCCGTTGAGACGTATTCTGCCTTTGGTATAAAAGGCTAGAGTTTTGTAAAGAAGGATTTTTACTTTCGCGATTTTGTTTC
>BPVZ01000111.1:161756-172751 GCA_020521535.1 Rubroshorea leprosula
TAAAGATATACGTCGTAATGGTTTCCATATTGAAACCATGGGTGAGAATGGAATAGAATTCTTCCATGTCACAACTTTTGCATTTGGAAAGAAGAAAATATTGGAGAAAATGTTAACATTCTCTTCTAGATTGTATTATACATATATACATCTAATAGAATCCAATGTTGTGACTAATCTAAAAATAGTCAATCCAAATGCATTTATCCTTTGGCATAATCGACTTGGTCATCCGGGTGCTATTATTATGCAAAGAATTATAGTGAGTTCACATGGACAACCATTGAAGAACTTGAGAGTTCTATCATCAACTGATTTTTCATGTGTTGCTTGCTCCCTTGGTAAATAAATTATCAGGCCTTCTACAACTAAAATAGAAAATGAATTTCCTCCATTGTTGGAATGAATTCAAGGAGATATTTGTGGACCTATAAATTCGCCATCTGGACCATTTCGATATTTTATGGTGTTGATAGATGCTTCAACAAGATGGTCACATGTTTGCCTATTGTCTACATGCAATGTTGCATTTGCAAGGTTACTTGCACAAATAATAAAATTGAGGGCACAATTTCCTTATTATACAATAAAAAGGATCTAACTTGATAATGCAGGAGAATTTGCATCCCAATCATTTAATGATTATTGTATGTCAATTGGGATTACTGTTGACCATCCAGTTCCTCACATGCATACACAAAATGGTCTGGCTGAATCCCTTATTAAGCATCAGCTATTAATTGCAAGACCGTTGCTTATGAGATCAAAGTTACCCTCTTCTACTTGGGGCCATGCTATATTGCATGCTGCAGCGTTAATTCGATTAAGGCCAACTGTTTATCATAAGCATTCACCATTATAACTTGTTTCTGGGATTGAACCAAATATATCCCATTTAAAGATTTTTGGCTTTGTTGTATATGTTCCTATTACTTCTACACAGCACACTAAAATGGGTCCCCAAAGAAGGCTGGGAATTTATGTTGGTTTTTGTTAGGTTCTCTTTGTATTTTGATGATGGTTTAAAACCATGATTCAAAAGAATTTAATCTATTTTTGTGCTAAGTGTGCAGGAAAGTTAATTCAAGGATTCTAATCTTTCCCCACGATTAAAATTGAATCTTGTCCTCCTTTTTCAGAGTTCTGGGTTCGAATCAATTATATTTGATTTGAACCAATCCTGAACTTCTTTTTTTCAAAAATGGTTCGAACCATTATTTTGGCTTCGAAGCAAAAATTCTGGAAGGTTAAATTTTGATAGCTCAACTATCTGGTTATTCTTAATGGGTCATAGGGGATCCAAATGTCTGAGCACTTTTCAAGACAAGTCAAAAGAAAAAGGTGGAATCTAACTAGGGCAATTGTGAGGTGGCTTTGAAGGGGTAAATGGGCTTTAATTGTAAGGCTCCTAACCAACTATTAAAAGAACATAAAAAATCAGATATAAACATAGAAGAACGAACTGCTCCAGTGATACAGAAAAACAGAGTTTGAAACTGTTCTGGATCTCCTTATTGTTCTCTTCTTGTGAGCTTTTGGGTTAATTGTCTTACAAGGGTTTTGTATTCTTCTTGGATTGAGATAATCCTTGAAGGGGTTGAGTGAGTTGAGATTCACTTGTGAGGGTTTAATCTTGCACCCGTAAATAAAAGATTTCTAGTGGATTGAACTCTCGAGCAAGGAGGCTTGAGGAGTGGATGTACTCCGGGTTGGAGGAACCACTATAAATCACAGCTTGTTATTCTCTTCCCTTTCTTTTTATTTTTCTGCACTTTATTTCCAAGATTGCAGTTGATCTTTGTTTTATTTTGCACAACAGATTATACATATATATTGAAAACTTCATTCACATTTTTATAAAGGAAAAGAAATGAGTTTTATATCTTAGGAATTGAAGGGTAGCTAGCTGGGATTATAGTTTTGAATCACCATCTATAATTAAATATCTTAAACCAATGACTGGTGATCTCTTCACAACAAGATTTGCTGATGTCATTTTGATGAAAATTTGTTCTCCGCATTAGGGGGAGAGGAACAAAAGTTGAAGAAACAGGAATTAACTTGTGATGCATTATCTATATCTCATTTAGACCCTTGAACATGTCAAAGTGAACTAGAAGTTCAGAAAATTATTCATTTGCAAAAATTGCAAATCAATTGCCTGATGCATTCACTGATGCAAAGAAGGTAATTAGTTCACACATCCCATTTTTGAATGCTTCTGCTCGAATTGATATTCCTGTTCAAAAAGGTACTAAAATAGTAGCAAATGAATCTACTATACGCCAAAAGCGTGGCAGACTTGTTGGTTCTAAAGATAAAAATCCAAAAATGAAGAGAAAGCAGAATGCTAGCTCCATTGAAATTGTAGAGACTTAAAAGTTCTCTAAACAACAGTCAGAAAATGCATCTAAAGAAATAATCCCAGAAAAGGTTCAAGTTGTTGAAAATAATGAAGATGCAGATATTGCAAATAATGATGAGATCTCAATAAATTATATTTCCACTGGGATAAAGTGGAATCAAAATGATGTTGTCATTGACGATGTTTTTGCATTTGCTATAGCAAATGATATAGTCAATGAAAATGGGGATCTTGAACCGAAATCCGTTGAAGAATGCCAACAAAGAAGTGATTGGCCAAAATGGAAAGATGCAATTCAGGCAGAATTGAAATCATTAGAATAATGCCAAGTTTTCGAACCAATTGTCCAAACACCCAATAATGTAAAGCCTGTTGGTTATAAATGGGTGTTTGTGAGAAAACGAAATGAGAAAAATGAGGTTGTGAGATACAAAGCCAGATTGGTAGCTCAAGGCTTTACACAAATACCTGGCATTGATTATGAGGAATCATATTCTCCTGTGATGGATGTAATTACATTCAGTTTTCTAATAAGTTTAGCAGTTTCTGAAGGCCTTCAAGTATGTCTCATGGATGTTGTAATTGCTTACTTATATAGATCACTTGATAGTGACATTTATGTGAAAGTCCCTATTGGACTTAAAATGCTTGAAGCATACAACTCAATGCTAAGAGAGATATTTTCAATAAAATTAAAACGGTGTCTATATGGCCTGAAACAATCAGGGCAAATGTGGTACAATTGCCTAAGTGAATATCTCCTAAAAGAAAGATATGAAAATAATCCTATTAGCCCATGTGTCTTTACCAAGAGGTCAAAATCTGGTTTTGCTATCATTACTGTATATGTTGATGATATAAATATCATTAGGACACCTAAAGAGCTCGAAAAAGCAATTGAATGTTTAAAGAAAGAATTCGAGATGAAAGATCTCGGGACAACAAAATTCTGTCTCGGTCTACAGATTGAGTATTTATCAAATGGAATTTTTGTCCATCAACTAAATTATGTTGAAAAGATATTAAAGAGATTCAAGATGGACAAACCTCATCTTTTAAGCTCTCCAATGGTTGTTCGATCCCTTGATGTAAAGAAAGATCCTTTTCGATCTCGTGAAGATAACGAAGAAATGCTAGGTCTTGAGGTACCATATTTCAGTGCCATAGGTGCATTGATGTATTTAGCTAACAATATGTAACTTGATATCGCGTTTTCAATGAATTTGTTAGCAAGATATAATTCTACACTAGCGCGAAGACATTGGAATGGCATTAAACATTTATTTTGTTATCTTCAAGGAACAAAAGATATGGGATTATTTTACTCAAAGCACTCAAAACTAGAGTTAGTTGGATATGCAGATGTTGGATATTTGTCTGATTCACATAAAGGGAGATCACAAATTGGATATTTATTCACATATGGTGGCACCGCAATTTCTTGGCGTTCAACCAAATAGACCGTTGTTGCCACATCTTCAAATCAATCACAATTAATTGCCCTATATAAGGCCAGTCGGGAATGTGTATGGTTAAGATCTTTGATCCAACATATTCAAGTAACATGCGGTCTTAAAGCAATTACAAGAAATCCGACCTTATTGTATGAGGACAATATTGCATGCATTGCACAAATAAAGGGAGGATTCATCAAAGGAGATAGAACCAAACATATTTCTCCAAAGTTTTTCTCTACGCATGAACTTGAAAATGCTAGTGAAATAGATGTTCAGCAAATCAGTTCAAATGAGAATCTTGCAGATCTCTTCAGCAAGTCACTGCCTACCAAAGTTTTTGAACAACTTATACACAAGATAGGCATGTGACATCTTAAAGAGTTTCGTTGAAATGAGGGGTAGTTTTATACGTACTACACTCTTTTTCCCTTTGTTATAGTTTTTATCCCATTGGGTTTTTCTTGACAAGGTTTTTAATGAGGCAGTTTAAAAGCGTATAAAATAGAAAAGGTGAGCATCCAAGGGGGAGTATTGTGAATTTTTCTTATTAGTGGATGCTTCACCTTCACATTCATCTTTTCATATTGTAACTCCTCACAATTAAGGGCTCATTCCTCACCATTAAAGGGTCATTCTTGATCCCACTAAAAGCCATTCAAAGGGCCATTAAGGTGTCATTCAAGAGTCCATTAAGGTACCATTCATTCTCTTATTTAGTCCTATTCAATGGCAAATGTAACCCCCTATGTCCCTTAGCCTATATATAGACCTACAATTTTGTATGTTGGTACATGGAAGGATATTTGGTGAAATAAGAAACTCTCTCCTTTCATTTGTCATCTTGCCACTTTTCCTCTTATTTTATAATAATTTTAGTAATTTTCAATAAGGGTTTATTAAAATAACTTAATTTTGAGGAGTTTTTTTTTCTCAATCTTTTAGATATTTGATTGACAAATATATATATTTTGATTTATTATTCATAAGAAAAATAAAGATGATAAAAAGGTTTTAGTGATAGAGATGAAAATTAAAATTAAGCAATTAACATTAAGATTAAAATAGAAAAGAAATGTTTATTTACCTTAAAAATTAAAAAATTATAATTAATTTTTATAAAATTTTTAATAATTTTAATTAATATTTTATATATTTTTATGTTTATAAAACACACAAATACTTACAGCCACAATACATTATAGTACAATATGGTAACTCCAACCAAAGCCTTAGAAACGAGCTAGTAGGAATGTCGAGATGTGGAACTGTGGATGACCAGAAAAATGAAGAGGATAACAAAGCATGGAGAGATGTATCGCGAGGTGGACGAGATTGGGTGTAGTTATGATTAATTGTTTATTTTGTTAACTAGTTAAATTTTATTTAAAAATATTACTTTAATTTAATTTAATTGTTAAAAATGATTAATAATTAATTGATATTTAATATTTAATAAATTAAAATTAATTTATAAATTAATATTTTTATACATTATAATTATCTATTTAATAAAAATAATTATAAATATCAATTAAATTTTAGTGATCTTAACAAAAATAAATAATAATTATAAGCACAACCCCAAAATTGGATGAAATTTTGAGTTTAATTTGATTTTCAGGAGATTTAATTTGCATTAATTGGACCTCTACAAGTCTTATTGAATGGATAAATATGGGGGCAAAGAGAATTTTTTTTTTTAGATCAATGTGTTAGAGTGTCAATTTTTTTTAAAAAAAATTAGAATCTTAATTTATATTTAAGAATTAAAATTTTAATTTAAAATTTAAAAATTCATTTTTATTAAATATTGATATTTAAATTTAGAAATCGATTATATATTTTAATAAAGGCAAAAGCCCTTCCTAAGCCCATCCATTTTTTCGACAGCAAGTGATAAGCTCTAGAATTAAAAATGAAGCGAAGAAGCCCTCAAACTCCCCGTATGAAACAAATCAACCCTCACGTTAATTGAGCTCCTCAATGTTGTTTGTGTAATGGCTTGCGTGGTAGTTAATCTCCATGTGACATCCAATGTATCAAACAACTTCATCCATGGAAAAGAAATGGAAAACAAAAACACTAACCATATAGAATGCCAAGCACAAGAGCACACACAATTGTAGTTGTCACCACTCACAACAATGCACTCTTTATCCCTCTATCAACACTCCTACAATCAAGCAACAAGATTAAATTAAAAGAAATGAAAACCCATTCAAAAATAAAAACAGCACTATAAAATAAAAAAACCCAAGGAATACAAACTTGTCCTGGTCTTCTTCGTAGTAGAACATGGCAAATGAAATAATGAAGAAGACAAGCACAGCATCGACAATAATAGTGAGCCACAATTCCTTCATTAGGAGGGTGAGATTACAGGTGCCATTGTATATGGCATGCCTGTATGCTTGTCGGTTGGCAACATCCGCCAGCAACATGAGAACGGAGATCAAGGCAATGGAAAGACCCAAAATGACAACGAATTTAGGGAAACATGCCTAATTGGCATCGTCTGCGTGTTGGAAATTGACGAGGAGATAGACATTGAAGATAAACATCAGCACACAAACCACTATCGTGATGATCACTAGAGCAAGGTTGAAATCACCCATTGTTTATAGTTTTGCTAATCGAGCCTTGTCGATATTGAGAGATGTTGACGGAGATTGGGGTTTTCCTTTTTTCATTGAATTGGATTGGGGATTTTCATAGATCTTGGCTTGTTTTCTCCTTGGAATTTTTTTGAAAAAAAAAATGAAAAAAGGATTCCCTTTAGTGAGGTGGTTTGTTGAATTTTGGGGTTGTTTTGATGCAGTTGAAAAGGAGATTAACTGCCACGCAAGCCATTACCCAAATGACGTTGAGGGGCTTAGTGAACGGAGGGACTAATTTGTTTCATACCAAGAGTTGGAAGGCTTATTTACTTCATTTTTAGTTTATGGGCTTATCACTTGCTATCAAAAAAGTTGAGGGGCTTAAGTAGGGTTTTTACTTTTAATAAAATCAGTTTTTATTTAATAAGATAAATTTTTAATTAAATAAAATAATGTAATTTTAATTTGTAATTTTAATTTATTGTAAGAGTTAGAACTAATATGTATTTTTTAAAAAATATATAACAAAAAAAATTTTTAAGCCACAATTTAAAAAAAATGTAAAAGCACTTATAAATTTATTTAAATAGCATTTAATAAATTCTTTACGGATATTGATTCTATTTAACAATATTTTCGTTAAAATCCTACGCGTTGGATTCGTATCAGTTTTCGGTTTTTGGGCTAGTTCGCTTAACACCATCTCAAATTATTTTGGGTTTTGCCTGAACCGCAATTTTGGGCTTGAAAACCATTTCACTCGAACCAAAAACCCATATTTTGGTTCGGGTTTCCCTGGGCCGATTGGTTTCGGGCTTTTGTCCCCAGCGGCTCCAGCCCCTGTGGATATATACTCGGTTACCGGAGGAAACATTAGTGATAGAATCTAAAACATTATCCCATGCAAAAAAAAAAAAATATCTAAAACATTGTCTTTTATCTTGATGTGGACCTTAATAAACCAGAATCCAACATAGGCTAGTAGGTCAACTGTGCCCATTTGAGGTCTACTTTAATGACATTACATCTTTGACGAAAAGTAGACAATAACAAATAAACGAGTGGTTCTCTCTATTTTGTGTTGCTCTTGCCTCTTCTGTTTTCATAGTTTTTCCAAACGGTCAAAAATGCCTGTTAGATTAGATATCCAGAGATTTACCATCACATCATGGAAGCGTGAACTCAAACCGTTCCTTTTTTTTTTTTTTTTAATTTGGGGTAGAGAAAAGAGAAATTGACATGGTGTTATTGGTTATTCAAATTTTAATATGAATTAAAATCTTAGATGTATCAATTACCTGATTTATAAATAGTACATCTTAAACTTTGTTTTTAGAACTTCATGCAATATGAAATACAATAAATTTATTTAATTTATAATTAATTAAGGTATTTAAAAATACTAACATTTAAGCTTATTTTAAATTATTAAATAATAAATATCAAATACTTAATAAACTATCATTTAATAATTATAATTATCAATTATTTTTGATAGTTAAACCATATATATCAACCAATTTATGTGATCATATCCTTATCTCAAAGATAGTGGCTTCAATTTATCTTCTTTTTTTCACATGAGATTTTGATATGATTGATTTTAAAGGTTAGTGATTAAAATAAAAGTTATTAACAAGTTGAGTGATTAACTATATAATTTACATTTTCTTAAAAAATATTCGCAAGAAAGTATAAAATTCTTGATTTTAGACCCACCTATGATCATACTAGGAATATTTTTGGCCTCACCTTTCTTCTTAATTGAAAATGTAATTGCACCAAACCAAAAGTTCTTCTTCAGTTCGTGTCTGCACTTTGGATTGATCTGCAAAGCTCCGAGGTGGAACTCGAGGTAAACATTCTAATGCTTAAGTCAACAATAATCGAGGCTACTTTTACAGTGGAGATAAAAAAAGCTTAGGGTTTATTTCAATTACCTTTTTGACCTGGCCCCTAGGGGGTATTTATAGGCTTCAGTGAGGAACCCACGTGGCATGCCAAGCAAGATAATCGGAGTTTGATGTGTCTTTTCAGACGGTTATTTCGGGACCGAAAAATTGAGAGATATTCAGATGTAAAGATGTCTATCATAACTGTTGTGCAGCTTATCATAATGAATCAAGTGCAGGCATACTTATTCTCGCTATCATGCAGCTGTTTGAGCGGCAAGTTTTGGATTTGTCCTTCACTTCAGTTATAAAGGAATTACTGTCGTTCGTCTGAGGTTGGGCAGCTCGGACCTACAGAAAAGCACATTTGAGTCAAAAAGAAGAATGAAATTGGACCCCCTTAAAACATTTTTCTAACAATCATTGCTCGAAAGAAATATGAACCAAGGTGTGCCACGCTCACTTAAAGAATATTGTAAAACAAATTTAAGGTTCAAGAGGGATGGAATTCATTTTTCATAGGGACCCTGGCGCATATCTTTCTCGATCCAAGGCATCGTTTTCTATCTCTTATGGTCATGGATAATGCGATTTTTTTTTTTTTTAAAAGAAGGAATTAAAACTTAGTAGGCATTGTGTTCATCGTGTTAAGCATGTAGAACGTTTCACTTTAGTGCTGTTGCTGCCTTGGTGGTAATAAAAAAAAAAAAATTGTTGCCTCCTCTGACTTAGTTCAGATTTAATTTAGATGATCAAAGTATTTTTAATTAATTTTTACGAAATTTAAGATTAATTAGTTTATTTTTGGGCCATGCGTTGCATGGTTATTTTTCGGTTCTTGCTTACATTATATATTATTTTTTATCAATTCTTAAATTTTATAATAATTTTTGTTAAAATATTTAAATTAAGTAATTAAGATTGAATTTGAAATTTTTTTAATAATTGACAATAATACTTTTTTCAAAAATTATATAAAGTTATATTAAAAAATATATATTAAGAAAATTCATAAAATATTCATTATTAATATTCATCTCATAATTCAAAAAATTTGTTTTTTGTTTCTGCTATTATTGAATTAATAATTCATATGATATATATTTTTTTCATTCAATTATAGAGCTAAAGTTGAATAAGGATGTAATTATATTTCTTCAAGTCTTTCATTTTAATTGCTTAGAATTATAATCAAATAACAAATAAAATTAAATATCACTCTTATTAGTTTATTTTCTAGTTATTTAGCCCATCCATATATGGGATTTGATTTATTTTATTTTATATTATATGGTTTCTTTTGTATATTTTTATGATAAAATTATTTTTAAGAAATGCAAATTATATTTGTTAACTAAATAAGAGGACAAAAGTGTCAGAGTATTTTGTATTATGTATTAGAAAATATGTTTTAAAATCTATATTGTACCAAATTATGTTTTTTCATCTTAAGGTAATTTTGTATTTTTACAACCTAACTTGCACATTCTGTGTATTCCAATTTGAAAAATTGAGCTATTACATATAGTAAATTTGAAGTTTTAAAACTCTTTCAATTAATTAAAATTCGATACTATTTTGATTTTATAACATTAAATCTTACCCTTTTTGTTTTATGTTAAACCTCCAATTTGGTCCCTCAACTATAGAGACCCTCGATTTGGTCCCTAAACTAAAAAATTCCTTGATTTGGTCCCTATTGTTTACTAATTTGAGCCCAAGTTAGTCTTTCATTAAAAAACAGTTGACATGTTTGTTACTTAACAATAGAAAACTATTACTTAATGGCCATGTGTCATGTTAATAATGAGACACATTATCTATTTTTGTATGGAATGACCAACTTGATGCTAAATTGGTAAAAAGGAAGGACCAAATCAGGGATTGTTTTGGTTCAAGAACCAAATTAAGGGTCCATACAATAGTTAAGGAACTACTCTAGTCTACAAGCAGAAAATAGCAAACTTCTACAACAAACGAGTTCGACCTCGAACTTTCAAAGTAGGAGACCTTGTTCTCAGGAAAGTTGGTCTAACGGGGTACGAAACTCGATTTGGAAAGTTAGCGCCAAACTGGGAAGGTCCCTACACTATAGCCGAAGTGCCCCACCCAAGTGCTTATGTCCTACAAGACACTGAGGGCAAAAGGGTTCCTAGAGTTTGGAATGTTAATAACTTGAAGAAATTTTACCCTTAATACACTTCTTTCCAGTTAACTTTGTCTTATTGATCACCACTATTCTGATTAATGTATATCGAAACTCAATTCATTTACATCATTAATGAACTTCGCTTCACATTCTCAGTGATTCAGTCCTGTCATTGTGGCTTATTCAGTTACTTCATTTGTTGGGTTATGATTTCATTACATTCACTTCTAAAGTGTTTTGCTTCATCTTTTGTCATTTATGTATTTGAAGTCCGCCTCATATATGTATATATACCCGAGGTCAATTCCTCTGCTGTTCATTTTATTGTGTTTGAGGTCAGAACCTTGTGTTTAATAAAGTTACTTTGTCCGAAGTCATTCACTTAAAATAAATCAGCACTTCGAAACTAAAATTGAACACCAAGAATAAAATTCAAAAATTTTATCAAATTTTCAAACATCAATTACAAAAATGTTCTTTACAAAAATAACTACAAAATGAGAAAACCTAAACTACTCTGCTGGAGGAAGAGGCT
>BPVZ01000111.1:195968-208252 GCA_020521535.1 Rubroshorea leprosula
AATAACAATTAATTCAAAATAAATTTTAAAGTAAAAGAATTATAGTTATTTTAGAATAGGGAACAATGGCAGAGCACAGGGGGCTATGACCCCTTAATTTTTTGAAAATTTTTTAAATCTATCCTCAACTTTTGTATTTTAGGAATTTTATCTTTAAATTTTATTTTATTCATCTAATTATACTTAATATTTATGAAAATAATTATTATTACTTTTTTTTTTGTAAATCTTGTCATTAAATTTAAAATAAAATGTTGACATAATAATTAGTAACTTTTTAAAACTAATATATTAACTATAAAAATGACCTTTTAATTTGTAATATTTTTTGTCAAAAAATTAGTAAGAAAATCTTTAAACTTTTAACATTTCTCTATTCTTTTTTTGAAAAAACCTTAGATCATCACCTTTCTAGTGCCAAAATTACTCTAAAATATTCATTGTAGTTACTAATAATATCTATTTGTTAAATAAAGTCACCAAATTACCTTTATACAAAAGTCAAATTAATATAATTAAAATGGACCAGAGACAATAATACTTTAAACACAAATTTGATTTAAATGTCAATAAAATTGGCTCCCTCATCTCAAATCCTTGCTCCACCATGAGGGAGGAAGTGTATGTTTAGTATTACAATGGATAATGATATATAGAAAACTTATTTTTATAATTTTTATTTACAACTTCTATATATTATTAAATAAATAAATAAATAAATACATAAAATATTATGGGTTCTTTAAGAGTAAAAAGAATTTGTTATTAAATGAAAAGTAAGGTTGTATGAAAAAATTGTACAATAAAAATTATTTTTCAATCATTTTTCTATTATAATATATTATGATATTAAACAAGTGAATATACTAATTCAGCAAAGAAAAAGTGTAGATAAGGATATAAAATTTTTTTTTTTTTTGTTTAAGAATGTAAACTTTATTAATTTCTAAATAAATCAGTGAATTTTTAACTTTTTTTATTTAAACATGTTAATTTTGTATTATTTTTATGTCAAATTTACATTTTTTATTTAATAATTAATTAGATATTAATATTAATGTGATAAATAATTTTATTAATTATTTAATTAATTTTTATATAAAAAATAAAGTTCATATTTTTAAATAAAAAATAAAAAATTATTATTTTATTTAAAAATGAATAAAATTCACATATTTAAATTTTAAAAAAAAAAAAAACAAAACAAAAAACAAATAAGTATCATTAGTTACACCAATTCTCTAATTTAGCGAGAGAAAAGGATCCCTCTAGAAAAATTTTCAGCGTTACGTTCTACCGCCCATCCGACATATATATTCTGAAGGACGCCACACGAGATATTTGTCTTTCGAAAGTGACATTATTATTATTATCATATCGGAAAATCCCAAAGAAAACACAGGTTTCGCTTCTTTAGGAACAAAGCCTCGCTCTTTTTTGGCGGTAAGGTTTCGCCTTTTGTTTTTGTGAAATTCAGGCGCCAGTTCTCAATTTTTGGATGGCGCTTTCCGCTTCCTCAGTACCCATTATCTCTTTTAATCGAATTCCAATATCTTCCTCTTCTTCGCTTTCTTTCCCATCATCACTTTTGGGTCCTTTCAAAAGCAATCAACAGAGCTTGAAGACGGAGCATCTGAGCTCAAATGGACGGTTGGTGTTCAACTGCTTGTCTTCTCCTGAAATCGGTCCTACCTCAAATTCCATGGACCTAAGGTGTGTATCAAATGTCAATGGGGGCTTGAGTATGTTACCCATTCTGTATGTCTATTATCTGTTCGTGGAAATGTCTATGAGAAGTGATTTGTTTATAATGGTTTTGTTCTTTGATTGGTCTGTTTGGTGTTGTTGGACTTTGTTGAAATATAATTTATATTTGCCATTTTTGTGCACTTTTGTTGCTTTTGCTTTGAGTAGTTTTTAAGGATGTGAAATTTAATGCGTGGTGGATGATATCTTATCCATGAGAAAGGTGAGTTATAAGTTATAACATGGAAATTGGTCCAATGTGTTCTGTAAATGTGGTCGGAGTTGGCCTTGATTATAGGGACATGGAAAAAAAATCCTTGCATGTCAATTCCGTATAGACAATAGAAAATGTTTATATTCAGTACTTTCCTAATTAAATTATATATGTTCCTTTCCTTGGGTAATTCATTGGCAGACTGTAAAAGTCGGTTGATGTTTAGCATCAGAGGTATAATCTTTTATCCTTTTTGACATAATATAGCGTTCCTCCACAAGTTTATACTTTGCCTGCAACATGTTTTTGCGGTTCCATGCAAGTTGATTTTCCCAAATCATGCATTTGACCAAAATATATCAACGCTTCTGTTTTCTTTAATCTCTACTGCTCCAAATCTTGAAAATTCTTACTTGTCACAGATGATATGAAACTTCTAAGCAACATGTTTATATTTGATTGGATGGCCACAAAACAGCCTTATCATTTTGTTAAGGTCTTACAATTTGTTATCTTTTTATAACTATCCTTGTTAGAAGGTTGGTAGCAAATCAGTATGCCACATGTATGATCTTAGCATTGGGATTTTGACTCATTGGCTATTCAATTTTTATCTTTGACATGTTCAATGTTTCGTTTATTTGTTTTCTGAACATGAACATCTTTTCTGGCCGAGTGGAATCAGCATAATGAATTGAGAACATTAATTCTTACTTGCTATTTTGCTTGCATTGAGGATATCTGATGCTTTGCATCCATGTTAATAACTTCACCGTTTTAGCAGGCGGTCACCAATGCCACCTATGACAAATATTGGAATGCCAATGAGTGAAACCAGCATGTCCAAACCATCTTATAAATGGCAAAGGGTATTGCTTAAAGTTAGTGGAGAAGCACTAGCTGGAGATCATGCACAAAACATTGATCCAAAGGTTGTGATGTGAATCATTGTCTTCAATTCTGTATCTTTTCTTTTCTTATACTAATTTATGATTTTCTTTTGACTGTTTTAATGCAGATTACAATGGCTATTGCAAGAGAGGTTGCAGAAGTGACTCGCCTTGGTGTCGAGGTTAGTCTAATACCTTCCATAGCTTTATCTGTTCCCTACTTTTCCTTCAACTTCTCTATAAAAATTGTAGTTCTTAAACTTTTTTCTTTCTATCATTTCCAATTACTTATGCAATTCTGTGCTATAGATCGTACAATTATAGTTTGTGAGTATAAAACTGTATTGTAATATTGATATTTCGGAGCAGTTTTCCATGTTTTTTGGATAGAAATTGAAGGGAAATTTGTGTGAAGAAACAGATAATGCTGCCAAAGTAAATGACTGAAATCATTTCTTTTTTTCAAAAGAAAAAGAGAAAAAAGAGAAGATTATTTTTGGATTTTAGCTGTGGTGACCAAGTGATATTGGGTACTTGTCACAGGTTGCTATTGTGGTTGGCGGGGGAAATATCTTCTGTGGATCCTCTTGGGCAGGAAGCAGTGGGCTTGATCGTTCATCTGCTGATTACATTGGGTAAGTTTCAGAATTCATTTAATGCATGCTAATATTATTAACAACACCTTACAGTTTAATCTGACCAGAGCTGTCTTGTTTAACATGCTTTCCACTTCCCATTCTTATCCTGTGTCTCTTTCTTATCATGTTAAATTATCATATGTTGAATTTAGTTTTGAAGTTGAATAACCTTTTTATTATTTGTTAAGGAATAAGCAGAAAATTTTGTTGAATACCATGATGATTCCAAGCAAAACATAAGCTAAATCTTCAGAGGATGACAAATTTTATTTTTCAAGTCAATGTTTCTCTTTAAGGTCAAATGTACCTTTCTTTGATTAAGGGAGAAAGGAAAATGGGAAAATTATTCTTAAGTGGTTTGGTTAGAGTTTCATTCAAGATTAAGTGGAAACCTAGCTTTCTGTCTTGCATGGGTGAAAAAGTACTAACAAAATTTATTATAAGTGTATCAGGGCTTTTTTCAAAAAAAGTCTGTAATACCCTTCACACAGATATGTGTTAATTCCTAAATCCTTAATTAATCAAAATGCATAGAAACCATGTCCTAATGTTTATATGCAAATCTAAAGAAATTGGACCATTGTACTTATTCATAGCCACATTTTCTTCGTATTCCATTGAAGATTTTTTGAGCTAGTTCCAGTACCTCCTCTGCGTTAATCTTCAATTCTTTGAAGATTTTTTTTTTCTTGCCTTCCAAATAGTCCATATGACAAAGAACCAAATAACCATCCAAGTGTCACTGTCTCTGTTATAAGGATTCATCCCTGCAAATTGTAAAAAGAAATCCTTCGTTGATTTATGAATAGCCCCTGAGATTCCCCAATCCCCACCACCTGCAACTTTTCATCCAAATATTTTGTGCAAATTCACAAGTTACAAATAAATGATCACAATCTTCCTCTTTTTTTGCCACAGAACTGCATGCGACCTCTGCTGTTCCTGTTAATACTTAATACTCCTCTTCTCAGCAAATTAAATCTAGTAGGAACTCGGTTTTGCAAATTAAGTCTGTTAATACTCCACACAAACTGCACATGAAGACTTTTCATCCATAGAAATTTCAATTTCAGTTCCATGTGGTCCAATTTGCGAACAATGAATTTCATATGTGGAAAGAAAATGGGACTAAAGGGTTAATCAATGAAGAAGAAGGGCAACTAAGACATTTAATGAAGTGATTATCTTGAACAAATAAACTTTGAATACATTTATAGGAGCTTTTTCACTGAATTAGGACACAATTTACTATCTACACTGAATTAAGAACAACAATGAGACCAAACCACTACAAAGTAATTTGCCCAAAAATCAGAAAATTATGGCTTACATCTTTATTCAATTTGCTAGAATGTTGGCCACTGTCATGAATGCTATATTTCTTCAAGCAACAATGGAGAGTATTGGCATTCCAACACGTGTACAAACTGCATTTCGGATGTCAGAGGTTGCAGAGCCATATATACGTCGAAGGGCTGTGAGGCATTTGGAGAAAGGAAGAGTTGTAATTTTCGCTGCTGGAACTGGGAATCCATTCTTCACCACAGATACTGCTGCAGCCCTTCGTTGTGCAGAAAGTAAGTCCCTTTTTCTGTCAGAAACATAGAAGAGGTTGTGACAAAGTTGCCTAATTTTCATATTGAAACTTCCATGATATCCTTATGCTAAATTACTTGCTATATTTCTGTGAGTTTGAAGACATTCTGAATCTTGCATAAGTTGCTCTTAAAATCTAACAGCATTCAACCTTTTGTGAACAAAGTTTATTTTAGGCTGTTTTTTTGGCAATAATTGGAATCTTATTACCAAGGCAATGCTAACGGTTTTGTCTGGTGGCATTATTCACTTCTTGGTCCAGTCAATGCAGAGGTCGTGCTAAAAGCTACAAATGTTGATGGCGTCTATGATGATGACCCCAGGAATAACCCAAATGCTTGTCTAATGGATACATTAACGTATCATGAGGTGACTTCAAAAGATCTTTCCGTAATGGACATGACTGCGATTACTTTGTGCCAAGAAAATAATATTCCTGGTATGCGTACATCATCAATATTACAACTTGCTCACTTGTAGTTGGTTTTAATTTGGCTGTTGCATGAACAAATACAAATGGGCAATTATTGAGCTAAGTTTGTTTTCCTCGATGCAGTGGTTGTCTTCAATCTATCCAAACCAGGTAACATTGCGAAAGCCATAAAGGGAGAGAGGGTTGGTACATTAATAGGTGGAATTCAGAATTCAACAGTGGCAAGGACATAAAAAGGACACCAGCCATACTTGCCTGTTGGTGGTTTGGTTTCTGTGAGTTTTTATTTGATGGTAATTGGCAATTCAATGCTCAAGCTGAACCAAGTCTCAGCCTCCCAGCTTTGGAAGTTCCCTGGAGTTTTTACGTTTAAAAAGGAGAAGATGAATATTGAACATTGACAATTTTTGTACCAAAATTATGAAAAATAGTAGACTTATTGTAAACGCCACTCGGGATTTTGTACAAAAATAGTTCAAAATTACATGTACGATTATTCACAGTGATGTCTCAAGATTTTCACTATTTAGAAGTTAGCTAAGCTGTTCTGTAATTGCACCAAACCAGGAGTCCTTCTTCAGTCCGCGCTTGCATCCCGGGAAGACCTGCAAAGCCCCAAGGTGGAACTCAGGGTAGACACTCCGATACTTAAGTTAGCAATAATCGGGGTTACCTTTAGAGCGGAGATAAAAAGAGCTTAGGGTTGGTTTCAATTACCTTTCTGAGGTGGACCCTGGGGGTATTTATAGGCCTTTGTGAGGTATTCACGTGGCTTGCTTAGCAGGACAATCAGAGCCTGACGTGTCTATTCAGACGATTATTTCGGGATCGGGAATTTGAGAGGTATTCAGATGCACGGATGTCCACCATACTTGTTGTGCCACTCGTCATAAGGAATCAGGTGCAGGCATGCTTATTATCATTGTCATGCGGTTATTTGAGCAGGGAGCTTTGGATTCATTTCTCACCTCGGTCATAAAGGAATTACTGTAGCAGTCCAAGGCTTGGCACCTCGGACCTGTCCTTACATTATTCCCACCTTGAAGTCATTCACTTGTGAATGATGTTGCTGGGGATAATGAGAGGAGTGCATGAACAAAGAAATTACAGATAAGTCATGGAAGTATAAGGAAGAAAGCTGTAATTTAAATTTAGACATAGCCGTAGCTAATAATGAAATACATAACAGTGGGTCATACTGGGGTGCCTTAAATGGAATATGACCGGAGCTATCATGGCTGTGGTTGTGGTGAAAATAATGACCGGAGTTATAATGGAACCAAGGTCATGATAAAAAATGATAATTGGAGTTATAAAGGCCAAGGCCGTGATGGAAAGTGATGACCGGAGTTATAATGGCCGGAGCCGTAATAAAATAAAATGACCGGAGTCATAAGGGCCAGAGTCGAGGTAGAGTATGTGACATGTGGTCGCAGTAACCAGGACCGAAGTAGAACATGTCTTTGTGGCAGGAGCTGAAGTAAAACACTTTGCCCATCAAAAAGTGTAATTGTAAAAGTAAGCAGAAGTGCTGAGCTGGGCTTAAAATATGATGACCGGAGTCATAACGGTTGGAGCTATAATAAAATATAATGACCGGAGTCATAATGGCCGTAGCCGAAATAAAATGTGTGATACTGGGTCACTGTGACCGAAGCCGATGTGAAATATAATGCATGATTATTGTGGTCGAAGCCGAGGTGAAACACTCACAAAATTGAGAATGTATAAAAGTGAACAAAGGTATTGAAATGAGCGTAAATGGGCCTGTGTAAAAATACTGACATGGGTGTGACAGTTGTCCTTAGAATGACGGGTGCAATAAATGTGGCCGTAAAAAGGTAACTGTAGCAGTTAAATGGGCAAACATTAAAAAATGAATCGTCAAATTCAAAACGGTACCGTTTGGGGTTGGTTGTCGAATTCTAAACGGTGTAAATAGGAATCGTAAGATTAAATGAATCTTAGCCGTTGAGATCTAATTTTGCCCAGAAGTATAAATAAACTTTTTTTTTCTGCAGAGGGAGGTTTACTTGCATTCCTTTCTCTGCAAAACTTCTGCGAAAAGCTTTATTGTGCGTTTCCTGTGTGTGAACTACGGTAACAACTGGGGATCTCTACATCAAATCTTTCGAAACCGAAATCAGGTAATGTATGACGAACCTCTGATTTTGAGTTAATCGAAGTGTCACTTCTCCTTTCTCCCTTTCTGTGATTGATTTAGAGTCCTTTGAAGGAAGTTAGGGTTAGAGGCGAGAAGGATTTGGAATGTGCAACAAAGGGGTTTTTTTTTTTTTTTTTTTTATGTGGGATCCTGATTTATTCCTCCTCCCTACTTCGTGCAGAGTTTGAGAAAATGTCCTCAGAAGGAACAGAAAGTGTAATTGGGAGTGAGGTGATGCCCCTAGACTATGGGAGCATGGACGCAGAGAGCAGTCCATCTCCATCTAGTTCGGAGAAAACGGTAGAGGGGGTGAGAGGAGATGAGGTGGTGGAGGTTGGGGAGAGAGAGGTGGTAGAGGTGGGGAGGAATGAGGTGGTAGGGGTTAGGGTAGATAGCATACCCATTACCGTAGTAGAAGTAGAGGGTAGAGGAGAGAGGAATTATGATGTGAATGCAGAAATAGTGGAGGAGGTGAAGCAGTACAGATCTGAGCTAAGGACCAGGGATAGCCTGGGTCACTTAGTAGAAAATTACGAGATCTCGTCTCGAGTGTTAGTTAGGCCAGCTGAGGTAGAGGAGAGGGCGTGCTCTGCTCCTCGGGATCACTGGATGCCTGTGTATTCCCACTATTTGATAGCGGGACTCAGGTTTCCACTTCCTGAGTTGCTAGTGGGTTTACTGTTAGATTACAACATAGGGTTGACACAGTTGGTCCCCAACGCAATGTGGGTAATAATAGGATTTTTAGTCTATTTTCGAGCTCAGGGGATTAGCGTGCCAACTGTAAATATGTTTAAGTATTTTTTTGTTTTAAAGGGGGGTAGTAGGAGAGATAAGGGGTGGTATTATTTCACCCCGAGGGTGGCTAGTAAGGAGAGTAGGTCGTTGTTTACGGCGGGTCCTTCATCCATTAAAGGATGGAAGGAGAAATTCTTTTTTGTAGATGATACGGAGTGGGGAAAAGGGGATGCCAAGGTGAGGGAGTTAGCCTCCTGGAAGGCCAAAAGGGCCAACCAGAATAGGTTTAGCTTAAATGAGGATGAAGAGGAGGAAGTGGGGAGGTTGGTGAGGAAAGGGGGGATTTATTGAATATTTTGGACCTCACCAGCGCACAATGCATAGAGGCTACTGAGCTCTATGGGCCAAGCGCTTTGAGTGAAGGTTGGTTTAGTTCTGCATTGTAGTACTGAATGTAGAGTAATGTAGAGTATAGAACTGTGATTGATATTATGTATTTTTGTTTTGCAGCTGAAATGGACCAGTTCCTGAACACTGCTGGAGGAGCGGCCATCCCCAAGAAGCCAAGGAAGAAGTCAAAGACTTCAACCAAACAAGTGGATGAGGGGAGGACCAGGAAAGAGGCAGTGCTTGCGGCTTCAGCTGAGACGGAGGAGGAGGTGCCACAGCTGAAGAGGAAGGGCTGGGAGGAGAAGAGGGCGCTGTAGAAGAAGCAGAGGGTGGTGGAGGAGGAGACGGGGAATGAGGTCCCTGTGTTCGTACCTCAGCCTTCTCTTGTTGAGCTTGACCCTGAGCTCAAACAGTTGGAGGAGGGGGCTGAGGTACGAGCTCCTGGTAAGGGAAAGGGCCCTATTCCCCCACTGGGGCCTCAGAGCAGCCTGTTCGAGGTGAAGAACATAACGGGGGCCAGGTGGTTCATTAACAACACCTTCCCCAAGGTGGACCAAAGCAACGCGCGGGAGGAAGCTCTGAGGTATGGTGGAGCGTCCGTGGTGAAGCATGTTCTAGAGGTAAGTTAAAGTATCAATGTTGTTTAGTTAATCTGTGTTGCCTTCTCTTCGTTCTTTTTTTTTTTTTTAACTTCAGTTTTGATCTACAGAGCGCAAACTGGGTGAATGGTCTAGCCCAGGAATTCAGGGAGAGCCTGAAGGATCGCGCACTCTTGCAGAGGCAGCGGGACTAGCTGCAGAAAGAGAAGGAGGAGTTGGAGAAGAAAAATAAGGAGCTGCAAGAGTCTCTGAACGAGGTGGTTCCAATCGTTTCACAGTTGGAGCAGGAGAGGGCTTCCCTGAGCACCAAGCTCACTTTTGAGGAGAGTAAACGAAGGATCGTTGAAAGCGAGCGTGAGGCTCAGGCGCAAGAAATGAAGCTGATGACGAAGGCATTCAAGGAGTTGAAGGGGAACATGCGGAAGTTAGTGCATAATGGGATGAAGGAGCACATCAGCAACTTCATCAGTTCCAGCTCCTTTGATAGCATCGTCAACCTGTACCGGCTGCCCACTGCCATCATCGCTTTTACAGACTGCAGAAAGAAGGTGAAGGCTGAATATCCCGAAGTGGATGTGACGAAGATCACCTTCGGCGAGCAAGAAGGAGGAGTGGAGGAGGATGGCGAGAGCATGTCAGCAGACTTCCATCCTCAGATTAAGCTGAGGTGGGAGGATGATGCAGACGGTCTTGCTGTTTTTCCTCCACAGTTCGACTTCGAGTTCGTTGCAGTGGATGAAGAAGGGGCAGAGGTAGAAGAGGGCGAGATGAAGGCAGGAGTGGAGGGAACTGAAGTGGGTGAGGTCCAACCAGTTCCAGAAGTGGAGATTCATCTAGTTCCTTCTGACGATGAGCAGCCTCCTATACCGGATGAGCAGCAGCTAACTCAGCCACCTCCTTCAGCTGAGCAGGAGCCAGTGGAGCCACCTCTCCCATCAGGGAAATAATTTTGTTTTTTGATTTTTTGTAAAGACTATTAAACAGTTTGTAATATTTATGTTATTCTGAATGAAAATTCATTTTTGAAATTATGTGTTTATTTATGTTTGCCTGCTTATTATTATATATTGATAGAAGAACTGAGACTATTTCAAAAAAGAAAGTTAATAAAAAGAAGTTAATCAGTTCAGAAACGAACTACAGAGAAAGAAACCTCTTCAAGTGAGTTAAGAACAAGTACATCACTGTAAATGAATAGAGGGGAAATAAAGCACTTCATATGTGAAGTGACATTTATTAATCAGAGGTGAGGTTCAAGAAATGAAAGAACTAATTGACCTTGGGTACATAGAATAAGAAGTAAAATGAATCTCAACAAACACGAAGTGAGAAGCGTAAAGAACAGTAAGACCTAGAACACTTGAAAGAATTTTATTAAGGGTAAAATTTCTTCAAGTTATTGACATTCCAAACTCTAGGAACTCTCTTTCCTTCAACGTCTTGGAGAATATAGGCACCAGGATGTGGCACTTCGGCCACGGTCGGCCACGGCATAAGGGCCTTCCCAATTTGGGGCAAGTTTGCCAAAACGAGTTTCAAACCCCGTTAGGCCAGCTTTTCTGAGAACAAGGTCTCCTACTTTGAAAGTTCGAGGGCGCACCCGTTTATTGTAGAAGTTGGCTAGCTTCTGCTTGTATACAAGAGTTCGAAGCTGAGCTTCTTCTCTGACTTTGGCAAGCAGATCAAGGTTTTCCCGAAGCAATTGTCCATTTCGCCCTTCATCGAAATGAGTGGCCCGGAAGCTTGGGACTCCTATTTGAACAGGAATGACTGCTTCGGTACTAAAGGCCAAGTGGTAGGGTGTTTCACCTATTTCAGTTGATTATAACTTTAAAATGCGCTTTATGCATTATGCATATTTGCTCTAAGGTAAAGCATATTAGAAAAAGTAAAATAATATAGAAATTATTCAAATAAACTCGGTTTAAAGTAATACCTGTGGCAGTTCGACTCGTGGTTCTGTATGCCCAGATGACGTTGTTGAGCTCGTCTGCCCACTTGGCCTTATGATGTTCCAATCTCGGCTTTATACCTTCTAAAATGCATTTGTTAATAGATTCAACCATGCCAATGGACTCCGGATGGTAAACGGAGGTGAACTGTAACTTAATCCCATAACTGGAACAGAAATCTCGGAATGAGGAGCAATTGAATTAAGTTTCGTTATCAGCTACAATCTGATTCGGGATCCCATATCTGCAGATGATCGAGCTGAAAACAAAATCTTCGACCTTCTTAGAGGTAAGACTAGATAAAGGCCGAGCTTCTACCCACTTTGTGAAATAATCCACACCAACAACCAGATGGGT
Organism: Rubroshorea leprosula; assembly: GCA_020521535.1. Lineage (NCBI taxonomy): Eukaryota > Viridiplantae > Streptophyta > Magnoliopsida > Malvales > Dipterocarpaceae > Rubroshorea > Rubroshorea leprosula. The sequence continues at coordinate 207,686 of BPVZ01000111.1, forward strand.
TACACGTCCAACCCTTTTCACGAATGGGCCTAAAAGATCCAATCCCCACTGAGCAAATGGCCACGGTGCTACCATGTTCGTGAGTTCCTCTGCCGGTTGGTGAGTCAGATGTGCGAAGAATTGACATTTTCGGGCATTTCTGAACAAAGTAAGTGGCATCTTTATGCATGTTTGGCCAGTAATATCCTTGCCTTAAGACTTTGTGAGCCAGAGTCCTAGCACCGATGTAATACCCCGAAATTTTTGGAGTATTAAAGTGAGTAAGGGACTTATTTGATGAGAAATATTATTGAGAGGTTTGATAGTCAAATTTTAAAACTGGAGGGACTAAAAAGAAAGGAAATTTGGATAAGGATCAAGGCTGATATTTTGTCCTCAGCCACGTGTTTTGCTTTTCTTCATCTTCATTTTTCTTCTCCCAGATGCTCTGCCTCCCCGACCAGCCCCCCCTAAGCCACCGACTTCTTCCTCTTTTGAAAACCGGTAGAAGACTTGAAATTTCTTCTTTCCTTCTTGTTCAAGAACTGATTTTGGGGCTTAGAACCCTCATTAAACCCAGAATTTTCC